>CM069769.1:902500-942500 GCA_036169595.1 Dictyostelium firmibasis
GTATCTGCACGAAGAATACCAATCTTATTGCTTGCAGCCATACCTTGACCACCACAACATTCACGACAGAGTTGTAATGTTTTCGAACGATTCCAAGTGGTTGCAGCCTTGAATCCACATGCCAATAGGAAAACATCTCTAGCATCTTTTTCAGTTCTATTTTGGAATTTATTAATAACATAGTTTATACCAACTTGATTGATGTAAACCTCGGCCAATTGTGGGAATAAACGACGTTGATGAGTGATATAATCGATTAACAACACCTCCTTACCATTGGATGGGCCAAATTGACGACGTGAGAATGCATAATGCAATGCGATGTAAAGTCCCATCTTTGCAGCGGAATTTGCCATATTTGCAACAGTGATACGACCGCCAATCAATGACTCTAACATTGAGTTGAAACGAACGCTTGGGTTCTTTATTGGAGTAGTGTAGACTCCACTAGCATCAATATCACCAAACTTATTCAAAAGGTTTTCACGTGGGATTCTAACTTTATTAAACCATAAACGACCATTATCAACACCATTCAAACCAATCTTTGGACCATTGTCAGCTGTAGTTATACCTGGCATTGGTTTCAAAGTGGAAGTATCTCTAATTTGAACAAGGAATGGATGAAGACCATAGTTTTCACCATTGGAGATTAAATTTGCAAATACAGTAGCAAAACAACCATAGGTTGCAGCATTACCAATCCATATTTTTTGAGCGGTATCAGATGGTGTATGAACTACAAATTCTTGTGTCTTATTATCATACTCGGCGATAGTTTCAACACCTTTAACATTTGAACCATGACCCAACTCGGTTAATGCGAAACAACCACTCATTTTACAGTTATCAATGTCAGTATAATATTTCTCATGTTTCTCTGAACCTAAACAACATACTGATGCACCAAATAAACCCCAATGAACTGATGATTTCACTGCCATAGACATATCACAATAGACTAATGTAGATTGAAACATTGAGAACTTCTTATAGTTTGATACGATTTCACCGACCTTTAAAATTGGTCCACCTGGTATCGAAGCTAAATGTACCAATCTCTTTTGTGCTAATTCTCTTTGTTCATGGAATGATGCATATGGTTTATTCTCAAAGATTGGATCCTTTAATACCTCTATCAATCTATTACGTTCTGCTACCCATTCTTTATCTGGATGGTCGAATAATATCTTTGTTATCTTTTCAATCTTACTTGAATCTAAATTAATCTTTGAATTGATTTGAATTAAATTATTTAATGAATGTTGATTCAATGTTGCTAATCCACTATTATTAGTAGTAGTATTTGTACTGGTATTGGTAGTTGAAGTAGCTGCAACTTCGTTTGACTCCAATGAATCATTCTCTTCAAAATGATTACAAATAATTGATAATCTTTCCATATTTTTTTTTTTTTTTTTTTTTTTTTTTTAACAAGATTAAAATAAAATAAAAAAAAAAAAAGGTATAGAAAATAAATAAATAAATAAAAAGGTAAAAAAAATTTTTAAATTAAAAAAAAAAAAAAAAAAAAAAAAAAAAAAATACAAAATGGTGGGTTTTTTTTTTTTTTTTAAATATTTATTTATTTTTTTCATTTATTTTTTTTTTGGCAAATTTTTCGAGAATGGTATCCAAAAAAAGTATTTTATGTCGTCCTGTTTTTTTTTTTTCATTTTTTAAAACAATCAAAAATAATGAAATTTCAAAAAATAATAAAGAAAAGATATTTTTTAACATTCAATTAAATGGTATTAAAAAATATCCTCTTTTTCATTTAAAATTTTAATTTTTTTTTATTTTATTTTTTTTTTTATCATGGAACTTTTAAAAATAAAAAAAAAAAAAATAAAAAAAAAATGCAATTGAGATATTAATTTGTGAATTAAGCAAACACTTAGTTCTCTCTCTCTCTCTCTCTCTCTCTCTCTCTCTCTCTCTCTCTCTCTAATATTGAGAATTATTTAAATATTCGCAATGAAATTTTCATTTTTTTTTTTTTTTTTTTTCAATTTTTTTTAGCAATAATCACAATTTGTGCCATTCTAATCAAAGAAATTTCAAATCTTTTTATTCTATTCAATTATTTTTTTTTTTTTTTTTTTTTTTTTTTTTTTTTTAAAAGATAGAATGACTTCATTGAAACGTTATAGAATCGAATTTTGTTTTTTTTTTTTTTGTTTTTTTTTTTTTTTTTTTTTTTTTTTTTTTTTTTTTATTTTTCGTTTACAGTTAATTGCTTTTACTGACAAAATAATTTTATTTTATTTTTTTAATTTTTTATTTATTTTATTTTATTTTTATTTTTATTTTTTTTTTTAAAAGTTTTAATTTTATAATTTTTTTTTTTTCATTCATTTTAATTCATACAATTGTAACACCTATAATTATTTTTGTAATATTACTTTATTAAAAAAAAAAAAAAAAAAAAAAAAAAAAAAAATATCATAAATTAAATCAACACACTAGGGTTATAACAACCATTGTTGATGACAATTTGATTCATTTATCATAATTACAACAACGATCGCCATCAAAATTTGGTACATTTTTAATTTTTTTTATTTTTTTTAAATTTTTTTTTTTTTTTTTTTTTTTTTTTTTTTTTTTTTTTGACCCACCGCACAAATCATTACATTTTTTATTTTTTATTTTTTATTTTTTTTTTATTTTTTTTTTACTTTTTTTTTTGTTGATACCATATTTTTTATTCACATCCCAAACCAGTATTAATAATTAATAAAAAATTTGAATTAATTAATAACAATAGTTATTATATTAGCACAAACAAACACCCACCACTAAACACACAAACTAGATTTATTTATTAAAATTTTTTTTTTTTTTTTTCATTTTTTCCAATTATTATTATTTATTTTTTTTTTTTGTTTTGGGTTTGAAAATTAAATATATTTTATTTTATTTTTTTTTTTTCAAACACCACACACACTAAATACACTAAATTAATAATAACAATATTAAACAGGAAAAAAAAAAAAAAATAAAATAAAAAATAAAATAAAATAAAAAAAAAAATTTCTATAGTTCTTTATTTATTATTTATTTATTTATTGTAAAAATATTCCCCTTATTTTTTTTATTTTATTTTTATTTTTATTTTTTCCAAAAAAATATCACAATAACAATTTAAAAAAAAAAGAAAATGATTGATTCAGATCAAGGTATATTATCAAGTGAAGTAAAAAAACACAATGAAAAGTCAGATGCATGGGTTGTAATCGATGGACAAGTTTATGATATAACATCATTTATATATGATCATCCAGGTGGCTCAGATATTTTAGTTGAACATTTAGGTAAAGATATTTCAGATGTTTTCATTGATGGTCAATTACATGAACATTCATTGGTAGCCTATAATATGTTAAAACAATATTCAATTGGTCAATTGGCAGGTTATCGTAAACCAACCTCAAAACCAACAGTATTGGAATATATAAAAAATCAACAAAAATTAAAACAAGAAAAACAAAAAGATGGAGCCGACATTAAAAATAATAATAATAATAATAACAAAATTTCATATACATCAGATAATTCAATCGATGATAAAATTTTAAATAGTATAGATGTAAATAAAGCAATGGTACCACAACTTAGATTATTGGAAGGTAAAAACTACTTAAAATGGATTCATTCTCAAACTGGTTTAAATAAAATTATCATCTTTGATAATTCTTTCTTAGAATTATTTACTCGTTGGCCATGGTGGTATATTTTTATTTTGGTATGTTTTAACTACTTTTTTTTTTTTTTATTTATTAAATATTATTATTATTATTATTATTATTATTATTTTTATCATTAATGCTAATAAATTTTTTTTTTTTTTTTTAAAAAAGTGGATACCAATTATTTCAGCATGTTTTATTTATTCAATAGTTCAAGAGAAATCATCAGTTTTATTTTCAACAATTATATTTTTTATAGGATTATTTATGTGGTCATTGATCGAATATATTTTACATAGATTTGCATTCCATTTAGAGACTTCATCATATTGGGGTAACTTTTTCCACTTTTTCATTCATGGAATTCATCATTTAACACCAATGGATCATACTCGTTTAACTTTTCCACCAATTTTCTCTGTATTGATTGGACTTGGTGCCTATAAACTTTTCTCGAATTTCCCAGATAATTTACAAATCACTGGCATACCATGGGCTCTCTATTCTGGTATTGCTTGTGGTTATATGCTTTACGATACTTTCCACTATTATTTCCATCATGCCGATATCGAATGGTTACCAACCATCTTTAAAACTATCAAAACTAACCATCTCAACCATCATTTCAAAGATGATAATAGAAATTATGGTGTAACCTCCCCAATTTTTGATTATGTTTTTGGTACAATTTAAATTTAGTAAAAAAAGAAAATAAAAAAAATAATAAAAAAAAAATAAAAATAAAAAAAATAAAATAACAAATAAAAAAAATATGAAACAAAAGAAAAAAAAAAATAATAAAAAAAAAATAAAAACAATTTATACCCTTTTTAGTTTATAAATATATATATATTTTTATTTATTTATTTTTTATTTACAACAAAAAGTTTTATTTTATTATTTACATTATTATTTTGTTTTATTTTGTTTTGTTTTGTTTTGTTTTGTTTTGTTTTGTTTTGTTTTGTTTTGTTTTGTTTTGTTTTGTTTTGTTTTATTATTTTTTTTTTTTCTTATTGATCTTTATCAAATACAGAATAAGTATTTTGATTTTGTAAATCATCAATTCTTCTTTGAATTGAATTTATAACTTTTTCATCACCACCTTGAAGGAATAAATGTGTTTCATCTAATACAATCACTTCAAAATGTTCTTGTTTACTTATATATTCAACAAATTGCTTGGTTGGGGGATCACTATAATATTCAAAGTAATCAATATTTATATAAACATGATTTCCTTTTTTTTTTTAACTCGTTTATTTGTTTTTCCTAACTTACCATTCTAAAAATAACCCTTTATATACATGTACCATGATACAATTTATTTTAATTAGTTTTGCGTATTTGGGAAAATAAAATGAAAAAAACCAAAAATCAAAAAAAAAAATTAAAAAAAAAAAAAAAAAAAAAAAAAAAAAAAAAAAATGGGAAAAAATAATAAAAAAAAAAAAAAAAAAACAAATAAAATAAATAAATAAAAAGGAAAATGATATATATAGGGATTTTGATTATAATAATAGTTTTTTTTATTTTTTTTATTTTAAAAAAAGAATATGGAAAACTATGATTTTCAATAATTAAAAAAAAAAAATAAAAAAAAAATAAAAAAAAAATATTAAAAATAAAAATTTGGTGCATTTTATTAATCCGTTGCCAAATTCCACCATTGACTTTTTTTTAGATATTTTTTAAAATATTTTATTTTATTTATTTTTTTTAATTTTAATAAAAAAAAAAAAAAAAAAAAAAATTCAAGAATCCGAATACGTTTTTTTTTTTTTTTTTTCATTCATTTTTTAATAGTTTTGTATATATATATATTTATAACATTATATTGTAAAAAAAAAAAAAGAAAAAAAAAAAAAAAAATGAAATTATTATTTTTAGTCATTCTCTCATTAATTTCATTGGCAAGTGCAAACTTGTATGGTGTTTGGCAAACAGGTAACACTGCAAACTTTGGTCAAGTCTCAACCAATGCTGGCCAAGCCACTTACTCATTATTATTCCCAAATTTCACCAACTCACTCCCAGGTAATAGTGCTATGAATAACTTAACTTCAATCTTTACATTCCAACTCTCAAGTGCTGGTGTATGTTTATTTTTATTTTTTTTTATTTTTTTTATTTTATTTTTTTTTTCAAATAAAATAAAGTCAGTATATTTATATTAATATTTTTATTTTTTAATTTTTATTTTTTTCAGATTAATTATATGGTTACAATAAATGTTGCCAAAAATAAAGTAGTCTATTTTGTACCATTACCAACAACTGAATTAGTTTATGGTTTAAGATATGATAGTGATGTAAATTCATTAAAATGTGTAATTTCAGAAGGTAACAATACCTGGTTAGTTGGTGAAATTGATCCAGCTTCAGGTTCATATGATGTCTATGGATCAGTAGAAGGTGCATTTTTAGGTGTAGGTCTTTCAACTTGGAATCATACTTATTATGTTGTCACTGCAACAGTCGAAGAAGTCACTGTCACTTCATTCGATACTCGTTCAGGTCAAAACCTTGGTTCCACCAATTTAATCTTACCAACTGGTGTCACCTCTGGTCCATACGATTTACTCTATGTACCATCATTAGATGTTTTAGTAGGTACCGTAATCATCACCGATTCAAATGGTAACTCTGGCCAAGATTATGCTTTAATCGACCCAGAAACTGGTGCCGTTAAACCATTAGGTGTTTTCACTCCATCTCAACAAGTTAACGTTGTTTCACACGCTGCCCATGAAACTACCATCTACGCAGCTGTCAACTTTAACGCTGTCTTGAAATTCGTTTCAATCGATCTCCAAACCGCCAACGTTGTCTCTCAAACCGCTGAAAGTACCTTTGTTGTTTCAATGGGTTATTTCACCAATTTCTAAACAATTTAGTAAAATAAAAAAAAAAAAAAAAAAAAAAAAAAAAAAAAAAAAATAGTAAATATTTATAAAAAATCAAAAAAAAAGAAATTATTGTTAAATTAATTTTGTTATTATTAATTTTTTTTATTTTTTTGTAGATATTTACTTTTATTATTTAATGTTATTATTAATTTCTTTTTTTTTTTGTTAGCACTTCGACAAAAAAAAAACAAACACCAATAATTGTTTATATTTTTAAAAAATTCGACAAACTAATCCCCCTTCAGTATTCATCCAATTGGTAAAATCAAAAAAACTTTTAAAATTAAAATTTTTAATTCCCAAATTTTATTTTAATTATTTTCTACTCAAGTATCTAAATAATAATATCAATACAATTAGGTTTAACCATTTTGTGTGAATATTTTCTAAAAATGTTACCTAATAAATTATATATTATATTCATTGAAAAATAGTGTGTCATAACATTGTTTGTTTTTTTTAATATCTATCTTTTTTATAAGTTAATTCTTTTGTTGTTTTCATTGCCAGGTGAGTATATTTTCATAATTATCGAATCTCAATTATTTAAAAAATCAAGGATAGTTTATAATTAATAAAATTCTATTATGATAATGATAATTATTGAATTACCAATTATTATTAATTTCTATAAAATTTATTTATTTATTTTTCAAAAACAAAATTAAAAAAAAGTATAAAAGGTTTTTTTTTTTTTTTTTAAAAAAACATTATTAAATTTCTAAATATAAACAAAAAAAAAAAAAAAATCAATAAATCATAAAAAATGTTATTCAGTAAGTATTTAATTATTAATATAATAGTTGAAAAATAATTAAACTTAAAAAAAAAAAAAACTAACCAATTCATTAAAATAAACTTTAGAATCAATTGCTTCTATCGGTAAAACCCATGAAATCAAATCAAAATCTATTAGTTTAAACCAAATTAGTGACTCTTCTAATCAACAAAACCATAACGAAGTACAACTACTTGGTCTCTCACTCAATCTTGGATCAATTTTGGGTATTAATTTAAACCTTTAAATAAAAATTAACCAATTAATAGGTTTTTTTTTCTACAATTTTATTTTTTAAATATTTTTTTTTAAATTATTTTTTTATTTAAAGTTTGAGTGAATAGAGTCACTAAAAAAATGAATACGTTACGTTTTAAACAACAAATACCCCATTTTTTATTGTTTAAAAACCTAAACACCCCGGAAAATTATCTTTTGATAATATTATCATTTTTCTTTTTTTTGGGGGTTAGGAAAAATTAAAATATAACTTTTTTTTTTTATAGATTGATTTCCACCACTAATTTTATTCTATGTAATAAAATTAAACCAATCTATTTTAATTTCGTGTTTTATTTTAAATATTAATCAAAAATAAAACAAAAAATTAAACAAAAAAAATTAAAAAAGTAAACAATAATTATGATCTCAAGGACAAAAGGCATTTACTTTTTTTTTGTTTTTTTTTGTTTTAATTTTTTTTTCTTACGAATTAAACAAAAAAAAAAGTCAAATGCTAAATTTTAGTGCACCATCTTGTTTATTTATTTAAGATTTTGAATAGTAATTTATAAAAGAAAAAAATAAAAAAATAAATGAAACAAAATTTTCAATAATATTCCAAAGGAAAAAAAAAACTATAAATTCAACTCTTTTAATTTATATTTTTCATTCAAAAAAAAAACAAACAATCATTAATTTAAAAATTTAAAAAAAACTAAATAAAAACTTATTAAAAAAATGTTATACAGTAAATATTATTAAAACTCTATTAAAAAATTGAAAATTTTCAGTTGTAAACTAATGACTAACTATTATTAAATTAGAATCAATTGCATCGATGGGAAATATCAAATCAACCCAAACTAATAAATGTTTAACAAACAATGAAATGAATAATCATACTAGTAACCAATCTGGAAACAATGCCCAATTGTTGGGATTATCATTAAATCTTGGTCCATTTTTAGGTGTTAGACTTGATCTTTAAATTTTCTTTTATTTATTTTCATAAAAAATTATTTGATAATTAAATAAAACATTATTTTAAACAAAATTTTTTAAATTAATAGTTATTATTTTTATTTTTAATATATTCCCTTTGTTTTATTTATAATTGAGGGACCATATTCATCATATTCTTCTTTTGAGATTAACATTTCTTGAAAAAGAGGAAGAGTTGTTAAAATAGAACCACCAACCCAAACAAGATTTTTTCTTTCTGGATATGCAACAATTAAAATCTTCATATTTTTAGGTGCCAATTCTCTCAATTCGTTACTGATACGTTCAGATATTCCTGGGAATATAGTACTACCACCTGATAAAATAATATTGGCGTACATATGTTTACGGATATCAATATCACACATCATTATTGACTTGTAGATTGTTTCATGAATCCCATCACATTCAAAACCCATTAACGATGGTTGAAATAATAACTCTGGACAACGAAATCTCTCATTACCAATCATTACTACTTGACCATCAGGTAATTCAAATGATTCCTCTAATGTTTCACCAGTTTTTGACATTTCATTATTAAAGTTAAGTGCAATATATCCCAATTTCTCTTTAATTGATTTAACTACCTCCATGTCCGATGTATTTGAAAATGAATATCCACGTTCAGTTAATAATTTTGCCATATATTCAGTTATATCTTTACCTGCAAAATTTAAACGAATAATAGCATGCTCTAATATATAACCACCATAAATGGGTACCACATTTGTAACACCATCGCCACAATCTAAAACTATACCACATGTACGACCAGAGGCATATAGAGATAAAACGGCTTGAATTTCAATATATAATGAGGGTACATTAAATTTTTCAAATAACATTTGGGTTATCATTTCTCTATTACTTTTTGGATTCAAAGGTGGTTCTGTGAAAATTATTGGATATTGCTCGGGTGAAACACGTAATTCATTGTAAAATGCGTGAAATAATAATTTCTCCATTAGATCCCAATCAACAACTATACCACGATCCATTGGATATTTTAATGATAAAATTCCTCTTTGGGACTGAGCTTCATCGCCAACATAATACTCCTTATTTCCAATTCCACACATTGTCTTATCATATCTAGGTTTACCCACAATTGATGAAAATGAAACACGTGCTTTTTCTTCTCCTCCAAATCCTGCTTTACAAATACCTGATCCACAGTCAATTACTATTGCCTTGATTTCATCTTCCATTTTTCTCTCTTTTTTTTTTTCAATTACTTTTTAGAATAATATTACATTTTATTTTGTTTTTTTATATTTATATCAAAAAAAAAAAACCAATAATACTATTTTAAAATATTTGAAGAAATTTATAATTAATTATCATTAAATCGACATTTAAAATAAAATTCTTTGATTTTTTTTTGAAAAACAAAAAAAAAAAATAAAAAAAAAAACCCAAAAAAAGTGGATTTTACCCAAATCCAATTATTTGCCTTTTTTTTTTTTTTTTTTTTTTTTTTTTCTTATAATTTCAATAAACATATTTTTTTATTAATATTTAAATTTCTATCTTTTTATTTTTTTTATTTTAATCTTTTAAAAACTTTTCAATGATTGCTTTTTTGACATCAGAAGAATAAACTTTACGAGTGAAGAAATAATTTGAAGTATTATTGAAATTAGCATTGATTTCATCCATTCCAACGACCAAAGCTTTATCACTATTGTACCATGGAATGAATCTATAGTTATCAATATCCCAATCTTGATCTTTTAATGTTTCTTTTGATTCAGACTTTGCTATTTGAAAAAACGATTCATCTGGAATATAAGAGAATTTCATTGAGAATAATCTTGACAATGGTCTAAAATCAGAGACTAAATAATGGGCAAACTTATAGGTAATAAAATGCCATTGCGAGCCTTCTTTATAATTATTTCTATTAATTGTTTTCTCTACACCTCCATTATCCAAACCACACAAATAGTAATTTTCATCACCTTCTGATCCAACAACATCGAAATTAATTGATACTAACTGTCTATCCCCACATTCAACCCACGATTTCTATAATAATATTAATAATTCAAGAAAAAGTTATTAAATTAAACAAATTATTTATATAATTTTTTTTATGGAGAGGGAAAAAAAATTATAATTACATTATATCTTTCAGATTCTTTTACAATAGTATCCTCATTGATAAAATTCTTTTGTAGATTTGATTTTTGAGAAAAAAATTGCTCCAATTTAAAGATTGGCTTTATTGGGAAATCATTAATTGAAAGATTTATAACATGAGACCATTTTTCATCAATACCTGTTACCATTGATCTATCCAATACCATATCGACCAATTTTGTATAACTTGCCAATTCTGAATAAACCAATGAAATTGAACCCCAACTATTTTCAAATCTTTCTTGTAATACCTCAATATTATTTGGATAACCGACGGGAATAACAATATCATTTTTATAACTTTTATTCTTTAGGTTTTTAACGTACTCTTTTAATTCATTTAATTTCACTCTATCTTTAAAATTACCATCAACTTTTTTAAAAATAATATGCATTAATAAAAAATTATAATAAATAATTAATGATAATAGTTTTTATGTATACATACCATGAATAATATAATAATGTTTAACTTTATAAATTTGAGAAAATAACAATTTAATAGCTGCCATATCAATATCATGAATTAACAAAACAAATGCCAATTTAGCTCTTGATTTTGATTGTATATAAGAAAGAGCTGGTAATTTCGATTTTGGATCAGTTGTAGGAAGTTTCTTATTTATTTTAGCTTGAATTAATGAAGCATCAGTATTATAGTATTTCAATATATAATTTGATTTACTCAAATTATTTTCAACAATATATTTTAAAAATAATTTATCATTATAATCCCATGGACCATACGATTGTAAAATTGACTTTATAATTAAATCTTGGTTGTTTGAATTATCATAAAAAGTATTTTCATCTTCATAATTATTTTCTTGGTTATTATTATTATTTTTATTATTATTAATTAATAAATCTTTAATATTTAGCAATGAATTTGAAATTTTATTATCACTTCTATATTTTGACCAACAACAAATTGAACCAATTTTTGATTTACAAGTGCTTGGATTAACTTGATCTAATTTATACAAATATTCAATTTTATAACTTGGATCTGAACAAGTTGATATATTACTTAATGGTGTATCACAATATTCACCAGTGAAACCAAATGGACAAACACAACCATCATGAAATCCAATACCACCATTTTCACAGTCTAACGAAAACATTGATATTTCATTGTTTTTTTTTTTATTATTATAATTATTATTATTATTATTATTATTATCAAATCCAATGAAATCATTATTTACATTTTTATTTTCATTTTTATAGTTTTCTAATTTTTTATTATTACTTTTTTTTTTGAAATCTTTTTCTAATTTTTTATTTTTATTATTTTTTTTACTTTTTTTATTTAAATTATTTTTTTTATATAATTGATTGTTGTTATTTGTTTGTATATCTGATAATGTAGAGGTTTCAAAATAAGGTAATTTTTTAGCTCTTAAATTTAAATGTTTTTTTTGTTTTTTATTATTTCCTTTTTCTGAATGGTGATTATCAATTTCATGATTATTTAGTGAATTTAATAATAATATTGAAAATAATGATAATAAAATTACTGATAAAAATAATATTAAAATTTTATTCATTATTATTAATCTATTAAACTATTGATTTAATATATGTAATAGATATATAAAATAATAAAAAAATAAAAAAAATTAAAAAAAAAAAAAAAAAATAAAAATATATAAAAAAAAAAATATAAAAAATAAAAAGAAAAGTAAATTAAAAATACAAAAAAAAAAAAAAAACTTATTTTTATTAACCCAATGATTAAAAATAAATAAAAAAAAAATATAATAAAATATTAAAAAAATTTAATTAAAATAGAAATAATTTTGTAGGTGTGTGTGAGTGTGGTGTGTGGGTATGAATATTTTTTTTTTTTCTCAAATAAATTAGTTTTTTTTTTTTTTTTCTATGTATTTTTTTGAAGTAAAGAATTTTTTCTATGAATATGATTAAAAGTTGATATTATTTTTAAATTGAGTTTTATTGTTTTATTATTTTATTATTTCTATTAAAATTATTATTATTATTACTATTACTATTTTAAGGTTGACCAGTTTGTTATGAATTTTAGAAGTATTAATTCTATTTAGGAATATTGAGTTTTTCAATGATATTGTTGGAATGTGTATTTCAAAAAAAAAAAAAAAAATTAAAAAACCTAATTTTAAAAAGATTATCCAACAAAAAAATTCATTTAATATGAATGAGAAATAATAAATTATGGTACTGTAATCATTAAAACATAATGAACCGAGAAAATCTCTGTTTTCTTTAAAAAATAAAATAAAAATATTTGAGTTTATTGATTGCAGAAGACGAAATCGTCAAAATATCAATTGATTTACAGATCTTGTTTGTTGTTGATGTTGTGTACCATAGCTACGATGTGCACCACTATTCGAGGGTAAATTATTGGATGCACTATCCAATCCTTTAATGATAAATGATGAATCGAATGTCTTTGAAAAGTCCAAACCAAACAAACTCTTTGGTAAAAGTGAATCATTGGTTTGTGTATTACTTGAATCGCCGGTATCAATAGTATTTACATCGTCATAGGTGAATGTACATATTGTAACACTCCAAGAGTTTGGACTATTACTTACTTTAACTTCAACTGGACCAGGTGGATGTTCTGGTGCATAACATAATAAAGTACCATTACTATAAAACTCTGGTACAACCTCAGTATTACCAAATCTGATACGAGTAGCTGGTGTATCAGCAAAGTTTGAACCCAATAATGCAATTCTTGTTCCACCAGTGGATGGACCATTCAATGGGAAAATCTCTGTAACCTTTGGTAAATCAGCGATAGCAGTACTCTTCAATTGAGTTGAATGTGATAAAACACTAATTGGATTTGTTTGTACAGATGAAACCACTGTAAAATCAGTTGGGTTTGTCTCTGGATCAGAGGCATAACAACGCAAATCAAATCTAAAACAAAATAATGTTTCACCTTGTTGGTGACTTGTAACTAAAATCTTTAATTTCTTAAATGTAACCACTTTACCGCATCCAATTTTAAATGGTTTACTTGCACCATTTAAAAATGTTGGTTCTTCAACAAAATCAGTACATCTTTTTTTTTGAAAAAAAAAATAGATAATGTTAATATATATTCTCTTTTTTTTTTTTTTTTTTTTACCAAGAACATACCTTAATAATGCAACATGCACATAATAGTTTCCATTTAATAATTTTGAATCACCATCAAATATAACAGATGGTGCTGGTTTAACATTTCTTTTATAAATTGCTTTTTCTGGTGGCTGTTCAACAATTCTAACTTCCAATCTTTTGTTTAAAAAAAAAAAATTTAGAATTAAGAAATTATTTAGAATTTTTTTTTTTGTTTTTTACTTACTTATTTGGATTTGGTAATTGATAATTAAATTCTAAATCAGTTGGTAATGGTGCATAAATTTGATAAGTAGCAGAAAGGTTTGTAAAATTTGAACGTAAATCTAAAATTTCATAAATATTTTTAAATGGTAATAAGGAGAGTTGAAGTAATTGTAATGGTTGAAGTTTTGGAAAGGCATCAGCAAGAGAGGTGAGAGTGAATTCATCAGTTAACAATAATTCCTTTAAACAAGTGGCTAAATAATATTCATCTGATTTAATGTCTAAGGTTTCACAGATATGTTGTTGAGTGATTGGTTGTTTACCCAATGGATTTTGTTGATACTCTAACATCTCACTTTGAATATGTAATATTGAATCGATACGAGTACGTATAAATAACTGCTTTAATTTCTCTAAAATTGATAGATAATTCTTTTGTTTTGATGGTGTAATTAATTGATTTAGAATGTCTTGGTCTTCAGTGGATTCCATTGGTGATGGAAATACCGAAGTTAAGGCATTCTTTAATTTATTGATATGTTCTTCTGTACAGTGGCAAGTTAATAGTTCGAATAATTGAAACGATTGGTAGATTCTACCAATTGAATTTAAATAGTCTGGTGATACTTTAAGTGTTAGAGATATCTCCGATAAACGACGTTGTTCATCTGGATCCAATGGTTGTCTGAGTTGTTTGGTTAAAAAAAATATAACGTCATCAAATTGTGTATCATCCATTCTCTCCAATACTGTTGCAATCTGATATAATGTATCACTATTTAACTTTTGATCTGATCCTGATGGTAATAATGTGATGGGCGGACTCAAACCAATGTATGTTGGTTTTTGTAAGAATCCATTAATCGTCTCTATATGTGCAGATCCTAAATGATGTATAATTGATAAATATTTTATTAATTCTGGTTTTTGTGTTATTTCACTCATTTTTTTAAAAAAAAAAAATAAATAAATTTTATATTGATTTTTTTTTTTTTTTTTTTTTTGTTTTATTATTTATTTATTTATTTAATACTATAAAATGTGTATTGTTATATTATTATTATTATTATTATTATTATGAGTGTTTGTTTATTTTTAATTGCTATTGAAACATTTAATTTTCTATATAAATTCTATTTTTTTTATTTTTTTTTTGCGCAGTATAGCTGTTATAAAATTTAAAAAAAAATTTGAAAAAAAAAAAAAAAAAATATTTGAAAAAATAAAAAAAATTAAAATTTTTAAAATAAAAAAAAATAAAATAAAAAAAAAAAAGAAAGTTTTTGGAAATCATGATTTCAAAGGTTTGGATTAACCATTCTGTAAAGAAAATCTTTTTTTTATACACCAAAAACAATAAATAAATAAAGTCCAGAAAGAAAAAGGATAATCTAATTAAAACATTATCAAAACTACAATATTTTTTATTAAAAAAAAAATTCTTTTGAACTGGTTTTTTTCATTTTCCTTTTTAGTTTATTAATTTATTATTAATTTAATATTTTTTTTTTTTTTTACTTTTGTTTTTATATTATTTCTTAATCTTTCATTAAAAATGTGAGTATATTTTTGGTTTTTTTTTTGGTAACAAAAAAATTTTTTTTTTTTAAAAACTTTTCAGAATAAAAAAAAAAAAATAATAAAAATAAAAAAATTATTATTACTCTTGTTTTTGAAAGATTAAAAAAGAAATAATTTGGAAAAAAAAAAAAAAAAAAAAAAAAAAAAAAATAATAATAATAAAAAAAAAAAATAAAAGGTATTTTAATTTTTATATTTATATCAAAAAAAGATTAAAAAAATTAAAAATGAAAACAATGAGCAACAATAAACATGATTTGAATCAATACCACTACGATTTCATTATTAATAATTGAAATGACACCAACGGTTGGGGAATTTTTTATTTTTTTTTTAATTTTTTTTTTTTTCACATAATGAATTTTTTTTTTTTTTTTTTTTTTTTTAAAAAAAAAAGACAATTTTATTTATTAAATTATTTATTTATTCTTTAAAAAAATATTTTCATTGAATTTATTTATTAAGTATTATAATGTCAGAGACTACTACTAATAATAATAATAATAATAATAGTAATAATAATTATAACAATAATAATAATAATAATAATAATAGTAATAATAGTAATAATAATAATAATCAATGTGAATTACCAGAGAATTATAAAGAATTAGTAACGACAGGTAAAGTTGAGAAATTAATACTAAGTCCAAGTTCATCATTGGATAGACCAAAAACATTACCACCAAAATCACAAGAGGAAGTATTAAAGCATCAGAGAGAATATGAGGAGATACAAAAAAAAGCCAAGAAAACTCTAGAGAGGGAAGCAAAAGAGAAAGAGAAATTGGATGCAATTAGAAAGGAAAAAGAAAGATCATTAATAGACGCAAGAAAAGTATGGGAGGAGGAAATCATACCAGTATGGGAAAAGAATAGTAAAAAAAGAGATATAAAAAAGATAAAAGAACTATCGTGGAGGGGACTACCACCAGCGGTAAGAGGTAAAATATGGAGATTATGTATAGGTAATGATCTTCGTGTTACAGATGAACTTTTCAATATATTTCTAGGTCATGCAAATAATGCATACAATAAAACAACTTCACCACCTTTAAAATCATCGAGATCTCATAATATAAATATAGATTTAAGACAAGCGAATAATTCCATTCATCATAGTAGATCACCAATGAATACATCGACTGATGGTGAGGATGATGTATTAGATTTAGAGACAACCAATATGGCATTGATTTTACAGGACATTCAAGATACATTCCCATCATTAATGATTTTTCAAAAGGGAGGCCCATTACATAGTGATTTAATTGATGTGTTGGGAGCATACATTTGCTATAGGCCTGATATTGGCTATGTACCAGGTATGACATTCTTGGCAGCAATGTTTCTATTGAATATGGAGAAAGGTGAAGCATTCCTCTCATTGTCAAATCATATTAATAGTGTTTGTTTCTTACCATTCTTTCGTCAAGATCAATCTGGAATACCAAAATATTTGGCGGCAATGGATTCAACGGTTGAGGCATTGACACCACCACTTCATAAACATTTCAAAGATATTGGTATTAGTGCAAAGAATTATTTGGTCGATTGGATAACAACACTCTTCTCCAAAGCTTTACCATTAGATATTGCAACTCGTATTTGGGATTTGGTTTTCATTGAGGGTGAAATTTTCATCTACAGAACTGCACTCTCCATTCTACGTTATTTCATCTCTGATCTAATTCAAGCGACATACGACGAATGTATAGATCTTTTCAATAAATTACCTCAAAGGAAAATATCTGAAGATAAATTATTCGATGAAATTCATTCAATAGTTTTAGATCAAAAAAAATTTGATAAATTATTAGAAAAATAAATTTTTTAAAAAAAAACCATATTTATATGTATATATATTTAAAATTATATATACAGAATTGAAAAAAAAAAAAAAAAACAATAAAATATAATATATAAATAAATAATATGGATAATAATGTAGATTATTTAGTTATTTATATGGTTGATTTCAAAAATTAAATATTTTAAAAAAACTCCTATTTTTGATATATATTTTTTTTTTGAATCTTGTCAATTATTCTTTATCAAAAAAAAAAAAAAAAAAAAGAAGTATAGATTGACACCTTGTTGATCTAAATTTCAGTGTAAAGATTAAAATAATTCATCATTGATCAAATCATGTAAGAATCTTTCTTTCTTTATTTTTTTTTTTTAACTAATAAAAGAAACAACCTGTTTAACCCCATTTAAATATTCATTATTATTGATTTATCTATTTTATATCTTTTCTTAATTTTTTTATATTTGGGTAAAATAAAATAGAAAAAAAATATTATATTATAAAAGTTTTAAAATACATGGTATCACATGTATAAAAAAAATAAAACAAAATAAAATAAAAATAAAATAAAATATTTTTTTTTTTTTTTTTTAAATATTTTAATTTTATTATTTAATTTTTTATTTATTTTTTTTTTTATTTTTTTTTATTTTTTTTATTCTTTGTTTATATTAATTATTTTTTTGTTTTTTTTATTATTATTATTCTAATACACTCCGTACCCAATATATCTATTTAATTAAACACGTTGTTACACAACCTTAAATAATAGTAAATTTTACTATTAAATTTGGGATATTTATATTATTTTTTATCTTACTTCTATTTATTTTTTATTTTTAAATATTCATTTATTTTTTTATTTTTTTATTTTTTTTATTTATTTTTATTTATTTTTATTTTTATTATAAATTATACTTTTATTATAATGTGTAAGTTTTTATTTTATTTTATTATTTTTTATTTAAATGGTAAACAAAATTAATTATAAATAAGGAAAAAAAAAAATTCATTATAAATTTTTTTTATAAATATCAAAATAAAAAAATATTATTATTTTGTCTCATTCTATCTATTTCTTTCAATAACAAATAAAATTACAATCTTTATTTGAAAAACCCAGGGCTTCAAATCCCAAAAAAAAAAAAAAAAATTAAAATAAAGAAAAATTTCGATTTTTTTCATTTTTTATTTCTTTTATTTTTTTTTATTTTTTTTATTTTTTAAATTTTTTTTATTTTTTTTATTTTTTTTTTTTCTAAAGAAAATATTTTTTTTTTATTTTAAAGAAATCGGTGATAATTTATTTTCACTTTTCTGACCCACCAACATTGGTCCTTGCACCAAAATTATTTTTAAATTTTTTTTTCCACAAAATAATTTCATAAATATTTTTTTTTTTCTTTTTTTATATTGGTATTAGAAAAAAAAAAAAAAAAATATAACAAATCCTATAAATAAATTTTTAAAAATAATTAAATTAATTTAATTTTTTTTTTAAAAAAAAATTATAGAGACAAATTAGATTTTTTTATAAGGGAAATAAAATTTTTACAGAAAATCATTTTTATCAACTTTTAATGGATGAAGAGGAAGGAGGAAAATCGTCACCATCCTCTATTATCAATGACAATAAAATAGGTGATAGTAGTAATAATAATAAAAATAATAATAATAATAATAATAATAATAATAATAATAATAATAATAATAATAATAATAATAATAATAATAATAATAATAATAATAATGATAATAATAATAATAATAATAATAATAATAATAATAATTTAAGTAATAATGTTGGAATTAGAGAAAGAAGAGTTAGTAAATTTGTAAATATTAGTGAACCAGTAAGTAGGAGTAGTCCAAATTTGAATGGAGATAAATCAATACCAAAGGTTGATTTCAATAAATCTAGGTTTGATGATGAAGGTTACTTGAAACAATCATCATTTTACAATGAGTCATTTAGGGATCAAAATGAAGTTTACGAACAACAATTGGCTGATACTCATAATAAAGATACGGTGTTGGGTGTATCATTACATTTGGAGAATTCAGATTCCGATACTGAATCAGAGGGATCAATTGAAGAGATTGATGAAAATTCATTTGAAAATAATGATATAGTTAACTTTGAAGAAGATAAAAAAAAGAGGCTATATTTAAAAGCCTATAAAGAAACCTATCAACGTGTTGATTTCGTATTAGAACATATTAATATTTTCTTATCAATAGTTTCAATCGGTTTATTCATTGCGTTATCCTATCTACCTAATCAAGTTCAATATCCAATAACTTCTGATGAAGTTCAAAATAATTTTAGAGTTCGTCAAATTAATCATGTAGTTGTTGCAATCTCTGCTTATTTTTGTTTTGATTTCGTTAGAATATTTATATTTGCAAAAGATAAGTAAGTAAAATAATTTAATAATAAACAACAACAACAACAATAATAATAATAATAATAATAACAACAACAACAACAACAACAACAATAGCAACAACAATAACAACAACAGTAGAATTTTTAAAATAATAATTAATTATTTTTTTTATTTTTTTTTTTTAGAGTAAAATTTTTTAAAAAAAAAAATACGATTTTAGATATTATTACAATTGTCCCAATTCTAATTACAATGATACCATCAATTCCTGTAACACCATTAGGATTTCTTAGAGTTTTAAGAATTTTAAAAGCTCCAAGATTATTTAAACTTCATGGGGCAACATCAGTATTGAAACAAATAATTCAATTGGTTTTATCGATTATTATATTGATTATATTGTTCGCATCGATGATTTGCGAGATAGAAGGTATAAAATTTCATAATTCCATTTACTATGCCGTTGTATCGTTATCTACTGTGGGTTATGGTGATATTACACCACAATCTACATTGGGCAGAATGGTAGCAATCTTAATGATTATGGTTGCTTTAGGTTATTTACCAGTTCAAACCGGTAAACTTATTGCAGTTCTTTCCGCTACGAAATCTTGGAATGGTGAATATAAACCATCGAAAAAGAAAAAGTTTGTAACTATCATTGGCAATGTTTTCGAAAGTTCCCTATCGACATTTTTAAAGGAATTCTTTTTCAATTCTAGAATCGGTGAAATGCCAGTGGTTATTCTATCAAATACCGATCAACCTTCATTTTGGGTTAGTCTAACTAACAGAATCAAAAAGAGATATTTCTTTTTCAAAGGCTCAATAGGTACCCAACAAGATGTTGAAAGAGTTAAATTGGATAGATCTAAAGCAGTCTTCATTTTCAGTAAGAAATCATTGAATTGTTCACAACAAGATGATAACGAAAATATTTTAAGAGTAATGTCTGTTAGATCTTTCAATGCAACAATACCAATTTTCGCTCAAGCAATGGTACCAAGATTAAAGAGAAAAATGATTGCAGCTGGTGCCACTCAAGTTATTTCAGTACAAGAGTTAAAAATGAATCTTTTGGCACAATCTTGTATTTCACCTGGTTTCATAACATTGGTAATGAATTTACTAAGATCAGATCTCGAGAAATACAACGACTCTGATGAGTATGCAAGTGGTAACTCTTATGAGATTTTCACTCAACCATTCTCAAGTGCATTCTATGGATTAACATTTTCACAAGTGGTTCAATTAGTTTATGAAACATTTGGTATGATCATTTTTGGTATTGAAATTCAATCTGGTGATAAACGTAGAATTAAAATTAATCCAAAGAATTCATTCATCATCCAAGAAGGTACCTATGGAGTATTATTGGCAAAGAATAAACTTCAATCAAAGAGAATTAAATTCTGCGGTACTGAATTGGTTAAAAGAAAAATTGAAACTATAAAACAAATTAATCAACGTAATACTGAAATTGGTATTTTAGATAAAGATTGTAAATTGGTTTGGGAATATGACCCTCAAGAGAAATCATATCAATGTAAATTGAAATTCATTCCAAAGTCATTCAATAAAACTTTAAATAAAAAATCTCTCAGAAGAATGTTATTGGAAAAGAAAAGAGATATTTTAAATACAGATAGTAGTGATGAAACTCTCTTAAAGAATACAATCCAAAAAACTAGTATTGGTGGTGGTCTTACAACCGATAACAATACCGTTGGTATGGTAGATAATTTTTCTTTCTTAACAAATGGTCAACATAGACAACATCATAATCATAATCGTGGTCATTCAATTGATTTCGAAGAGAATAATAATAGTAATAATAATTTAGGTAGTACAGATATACATTTACATCAAACAATTGGTAGACCACCAAGTATGGATTTTAGTGTTGGTAATACAACTACTAGCTTAATGACAGATATACCACAACCACCATCAAATGATTTATACTCAAGTAGATTACCAAAGAGATTTTGGGGATCACACTTTTTAGATGATTGTATTGTAGATAGTGTAGAATCAATGGATAATATTAGAAATCATATTATCATTGCAGGTTCATCAGTTGATTGCATTGAAAATTTCATTGCACCCCTTAGAGAAGGCCATATTAGACGTTATGAACCAATAGTTATACTAACACCAAAATTAACAGAGGATCAATGGAAATATATTGAAAGTTATCCAGAGATTTATGTGGTCGAAGGTAAATGTTATGAATTTAGTGATTTAAAGAGAGCTGGTGTCTATAAATGTTCAAAGATTGTAGTACTCACTCATGATGCAAACTCTGAGGAGTTGTTATTCAATGATCGTGAGACATTGTTATCAATGGTCTGTATAAAAGAAGTTGCCAGAAAAAATGTTAAAATCTTTCCAATCTATGAAATCTCTGAACCTTCGAATATGAAATTCTTACCTGGTAATTTCAATTGGAAACAGAATCAACCATTCTATCATTCACCATCATTTGCTGCTGGTAATGTTTTCCTTAGCTCTGTTTTCGATAGTTTATTATGCCAATGTTTCTTTAATCCACATCTATTAAGTATGATAAGTGTTTTGGTTGGTATGAATGCAGAGAATCAATTTAAGAAAAGTCTTACCAAAGTATTTCAAGTACCACTTCCTGAACATTTCTATCATCATAGATTCGGTTATCTATTCGAAAGTTTGGTTGAATCAAATATAATTTGTATTGCTCTATTTAGAACCCATAAAGGTGGAAACACCTCAAATGGTGCCTCAACTCCACCTCAAGATATCAATGGTAGTTCAAATTCTACTCCAATAGATACCTCTGGTACATCACAAAAAACCAATATGAATACACCAATTAATCCTGTTGTTTCTGGTTTACCACCTCATTTACAAGATAATACAGATTCACAAGATGAAATCACTCGTTATGTACTAACAAATCCCTCACCATCAACAATGTTACGTGAAGATGACAAATTATTTATTTTAATTAGATTCCAATCAAACTCTATTTACGATCAACATGAAGACCATTCCTGTGAAGGAGCCTCAAGCTCAAATTCAAATTGAATTTGAAAAAAAAAAAAAGAAAAAAAAAATTTAATAATAATAATAACAATGATAATAATAAAACAAATTGTTTAATATTTAATACTTCAAACAAAAGATATGCATATTTTATTTATTTAAAAAAAAAAAATTTTAAGTTGAACTCTCCAATTGTGATAAAATAAACTCCATAACAGAAATTTCAATTGGTAAAATTAAAAAAGCGGTGTCACCAATATCTTTTTGTATTATAATTTTATGGTCTATGAATTCACGAAGTTGAATTTTTAAACCAAGCTCTGAACTAACTAAAAAATTATCTCTACAAATATCAAATAGAATTTTAAATTCTATTTTCTTTTTCTTTTTCTCAATTAGACAGGTTAAAAGTTCTTTAAATATATCTGTTGAAATTCCAGTTAAACTTTTTAAAACGGTTAAAATTGTTGATGGTTGTAAATTTTTATTTGTACCATTACCAACACCTCCCTTTGTATCTACTTCATACGATAATTCTAAATCATAAGGTTGGTAAGTTGGCATTGAATAAGTTGTCCAATTGAAATTTGATAACATTCTATTATCCCATAGTAATTGTGCACCAATTGCATCCACTGTTGCAATCATATGTATTTGAGGAATGGTAGCTAATAATGCTAATGTTGTTTGACTTGATTCATTTCTCAATGAATATCCATCAATATTATGAATTACAATATAAAGGTGGTCAGGTATTCCATATTCAAATGTACCTCCATATGTTTGTCTTATTTTATTAATATCCTTACCACCACTTTCAAATATACTCTTTATAAAATTACAATGTATAATTGGTGATGTTATCTTTTTATCAACACCAAATAATGAAAATGTAATTTTAAACAATAACTTTTTTCAAAAATTCGACATTAGTAAATAAATTAAGGAAATTTACAAAATAAAAAAAAAAATAAAAAAAACTTACATCTTTAACACTTAAATTTGGTAAATAACCTTTAAAATGAATTGAAGGACCATCAGTACATAATTCATTTATAAAAGTTTCAATTAATTGAACTTTACTACCAAAACCTGATACCAATACACTATAATCCAATTTTAAATCATTATACATTTTATTAAATTTAAAACAATAATTATCACCACCATTTTCTAAATTTTCTTTGAACTTAAAATATGACTCAAATAGTTTTTTTTTCTCTTTTTCATGTTTTGGTTCAATTTTTGAAATTTCTTCGGCTAATCTCTATAGAGAAATTACAAATAATAGTTGTTTGTGAAATTGAGTAAATTTATTTTTATTATCTAGAAATGTTATATATGCTGTTGTTATTGTTCAATTATTTACTTTTGGATCTAAAGGAGATGAATCAGTATTCTTTGACGTTCTATTTTTTTGAGTTGATATTGTGAAATAATTATTATCATTATCATCATCACTAAATACATTTTTATCTTCTCCTGAATCTGTGTATTCCTCCATTATTATTGAATAATATACATATATATATATATATAAGTTTTAAAACATTTGTGTGAAAAAAAAAAAAATTTTAAAAGAAAAAAAAAAAAAAAATAA
This sequence comes from Dictyostelium firmibasis, assembly GCA_036169595.1. Classification (NCBI taxonomy): domain Eukaryota; phylum Evosea; class Eumycetozoa; order Dictyosteliales; family Dictyosteliaceae; genus Dictyostelium; species Dictyostelium firmibasis. The sequence continues at coordinate 926,983 of CM069769.1, forward strand.
AAATGAAAAAACGAAACAAATGAAAAAAAAAAAAAAAAAAAAGAGAGAGATAATATTTGAATATTAATTTTATTTATTGATTTGAACAATAAATTTGAATCGATTTATTTTTTAGTTTTTTTTTTTAGATTTTTTTTTTTTTGTTATTTACAACAAATGAAAATTTGATAATTTTAAAAAAAGTATGATTGTATAAATATATTTAAAAACCCAATAATTTTAAAGATTAATCAACTTCATCAGCATTCTCTTGTTGTTTGGTGGAGTTTTCTTTTTTCTCTTTCTTTAATTTTTTTTTCTCTTCTTTTTCTTTCTTTTTCTCTTCTTTTTCTTCTTTTTTCTTTTCTTTTTCTTCCTTCTTTTTTTCTTTCTTTTGTTTTTTGGCGTCTGTTTCTGTTGAAAAAATGATTGGTGGGGTATCGACGATTGGGTCTGGGTTTTCTTTCAAGTATTCATCGATGTTATAGTTATAATCCAAATTACCACCTAAATTTTGTTCCAAATTTTCAATGTCTACATATTCCAATAGTTCTGGGAATGTTCTTTTACCATCTACTTTTTTACTATTTATAAATCTAACTTTTGAAAGTGTAACCTCATTTAAAAATGGTGAAATAATTTTCCATGCAAACCAAAAGAGTGCTGGTGGCTATTGTTTTTTTGAATAGAGAAATTTAATTAATACTTTCAACAAAATAATAATAATAATAATAATAATAATAATAATAATAATAATAATAATAATAATAATAATAATAATAATAATAATAATAATAATAATAATAATAATAATAATAATAATAATAATAATAATAATAATAATAATAATAATAATAATAATAATAATAATAATAATAATAATAATAATAATAATAATAATAATAATAATAATAAAAACATACATCAAGGAATAAAGATTGACCCATTCTTTCTGGACAATGATCTAATAAAAAGTGCATAGCCTCTAAATTTGTTTTCATATCCATATTACCACTACCGAAATCTTTATAATCGACGATGAAACAAAATTGTTCAATACCATTTGGTTCATCCATACGACTGAAACCTTGCTCTAACCAATATACCAAATTTTTGAATTTAAGTTCACTTGGAACATTCTTTAGTGTATCATTTCTTGGAACTGCAAAAATAATTGGTCTACCTTTTTTATCTCTTTTATTTACATAAACACAACCAACTGTACCAATCTCTTTAATATCACCTCCTAATTGAATATCTTGTGGTCTAAATTTTTTTCTCCATTCTAAAGTATCTCTTAACATCTAAAAATAAAATAAAATAATTGGTTTTTTTTGTTTTTTTTTTTGAAATTGTTGATTAGTTTTAAAAAAAAAATTTTTTATCTTTTTTTTTTTTTTTTTTTTTTATATTATTATTTAAATACTTTTTCAGATTTTGAAACAATATAATTTCTAGCTCTTAAATATCTTAAAAAACACATATCTGTACAAAATGCAATATCGACTGGATCGGTTAAATCTGAGAAATTGGATTTAATTTCATTGAATGCTTCCAATTGTTTTTCATTCAAATTTTTTAATGGGTTAAAAACTTCACCCTCTGCAAGTAATGTTGGGGATTGTTGGTTAATGTTGATTTCACTTAAACCAGTGGTTATAGTGGTTGCACTATCGCTTGTTGATGCTGACGATTCCATTTCCTTTAATAATATTTTTAAATTCTTGTAAAATTTTTTTTATTTAGATTACTTTTTTTTGTGTAATATTATATATTAATGGTATAAGGGTTATATTTTGAAGAAAAAAAAAAAAAAAAAAAAAAAAATTAGAAAAAGAAAAAAAGAAAAAAGGAAAAAAAAAAAAAAAATTAAAAATTAAAAATTAAAAATAAAAAATAAAAAAAAGTGCCGAGATGTCGATAGAATGGCTATAATTTTTAATTTTTTTTTTTTTAATTTTTTTTTTTTTTTTTTTTTTTTTTTTCATTGTAATTAAAAAATCAAATAAATTAAAAAAAAAAATAATTTTTTTTTTTTTTTTTTTTTTTTTTTTTTTTTTTTTTTTTTCACTATTTTGATTAATCTCTGTTGTTGTACAATAATAATAAAAAAATAATAATAATAATAAATATGAAATATAAAATAAAAAATAAAAAATAAAAAAATTAAAACCAAAAAAAAAATAAAAATTAGAAAAAAAAAGTATTTGATTTTTCTCTGGATACTGTGGTGTGTAATTTAAATAATTTTTTAAAAAAAAAAAAAGAATTTTTTTTCTTCTATGCGTGAAAATTCTACCAGAGTGTTACCATGACATAATGTTTTAATTGATGGCGTTAGGACATTGCTGGTCAAAAGAAAAAAAAAAAACAAATTATAAAAAAAATCATCAACATTCTCGAGTTGTCGCAATTTAAAAAAAAAAATCTTTTTTTTTTTTAGGCTCAAGTTATCGATATTCAAAACAAAATAAAATTAAAAAATAAAAAAAAAAATAAAAAAAATAGTAAATAACACATAATCTTTACAATTTTTTTTTTTTTTTTTTTTTTTTTTTTTTTTTTTTTTTTTTTTATTAGAAAAAAATAAACAGCGAAACTAAATGATGTTTTTATTTAAAAATAATTTATACTGATGATGAAAATTAAGAGAATCTAAAATTGGTTGGATCGTATGCAGCACCAAGCTTTCTGATTTTTTTCCCATCAAATTTGTTTTTTATTTGTTTAAACTTAACAATACACAAGACAATTAATCTATGGTTTTATTAAAGAAGTAATTTAGTAAACTTTTAATTTATGCACCACTTGAAAAAATAAAAATAAAAATAAAAATAAATCCAAACCAACCTTTTAAAAGGTTGGTTTGGATTTATTTTTATTTTTATTTTTTTAATTTAGTGTTTTATGATGACATGTGTTTAGAAATTTGAAATTTTTTTTTTAATTTTAATTTTTTATGATAAATTAATTTTTTTATTTTCAATTTATTGGATTGGATTGGGTTGCAGTTTTAGTAGTCTGATAATTGAAAGAATAAAAAAAAAAAAAAAAAAAAAAAGAAAGGCAAAAAATAATAAAATTTAGAAAAAAAAAAAAAAATAGCGCAATTGAATGGTATTTTTATTTTAAAATAATTTAATCTGATGATGTTGAACCAATTGATTGAGCGAATCTAAAGTAATTGGTTGGATCGTATGCAATTTTAATGGATTGTAATCTTGGGTAATTTTCCATATAATAAGCTTCAGCCCAATTATCGAGATTATTTTCATCTGGATAGTTTTGGTAAACACCTGAGGAGTATGATTCAAATTTACGATAGGTTTGTTTGATCCATTTTCCGTAGGTTTCTTCAAATTCTTGACCAACATAGCTTACTAACCAAACCTATATAATTAATTTTTTTTAAAAAAAAAAAAAAAAAAAAGAATAGAAATAAAATAAATAAAAATAAAATAAAATATTAATATGAATGAATGTTAAATATTGAAATTAAAGTAAATTTATCAATACCTACGCTATTCCATGGATAGGTACGATGTACATAAGCATTGTAGTCTCTAGCTTTGTTAAGCATTTCACCACCTTGCCAGTAAAGATTTAATCTTGCAGTATTGAAAGTGTATGGGGTGAGTGGAGATTTTTCCAATTGAGTTTTAATCTTATTGACGACTTGTTTGGTAATATCAACGAGGAAAGAACCACTGGTGTAGGATGATCTTGCTTTTGGATCTGTACCATTTTTCACGGTTTCATAATAGGAGGCGTTGGTGACACCGAATGAGGTTGGGGTGATGAAGGTATTTTTTTCGATACCAGAGAAATTTCTAAAGGCACCACATTGGCTTTCACCGAGTTGGGATGGACCATTGTAGAAACATGAGAGTGCAACTGATGGGTTTGTGGCGTTTGAACTTCTCCAAGCGGTGAAATAAAGGTTGACATTGTTTGGCATGGTTTTAGAGAATTGGTTTACAAAAGTTAAAACATCTTCGAAATCAGCCCATGAGTAGGTAATCCAAGCACTGTAATAGGTTGGGAAAACTGGATGAGCATTGAATTTGAATTTGGTTACGATACCAAAACCACCATGACCACCACCACGAAGAGCCCAGAAAAGATCTGGATTTGAGTCGGCATTGGCAATGACAATTGAACGATTAGCAAGTACAACTTCCAATTCAACGACGTTATCGGTAGCAAGACCATAAACGGTTGAAAAATCGTTAGCACCACCACCTAAAGTTAAACCACCTACTGAAACTGATGGACATGAACCACCTGGTGTAGCAACTTGATGTTGATTGATTGTGTAGTTGTAAACCTCTACCCATTTATTACCACTTTGAGTGGTGATGATGTTTGATACTGGATCGTATGAAATTTGTTTCATTTGAGAAATATCAATAACTACACGAAGATCTTGAACACCTTCAGCGATTGCAGAGTGACCACCTGATTTAACTGATACCAAAAGGTTATTGGTTTGAGCATATTCCAAAGCTAAAACAACTGATGCAGTATCTAATGGTTGAACGATAACTTGTGGTACTCTATTGTAACGATAGTTGTAACCAAAACGAGCATTGTTAAAGTCTGGTGATGATTGTGAAATAACTTTACCATTAATTTGAGCTGTTAATTGAGGCAAAGTTAATGACTCTGCTGTATAAATAAAACATGATAATACACAAACAAATAAAATTAAAATTTTATTCATTTTTTTTTTTTTCTTAATAATACAATATTGTATTGATATAAATATAATAATAAAAAAAAAAAAAAAAAAAAAAAAAAAAAAGAAAAAAAAGTTGATTTAAATCAAAAAAAAAAAAAGAAAAAAAAAAATAAAAAATAAAAAGAAAAAAAAACAAAATAAAAAATATATTTTTTTTTAAATATCACAAAAAACTCATAGGTCTTGTCGTTCGTTGAATAAATTTGAAACCCGCAATCAATTAAATTAACCAATCAATGATTGAGTTTTTTTAAAAATAAATATCTGTACCAGTCGAAAAAAAAAAAAAAAAAAAAAAAAAAATTTTATTGAGATAACCCCTTTCGTTTATGAATATGCACACCACGCCCAAGTATTATTCAAAATTTGATTATTTTTGTTAATTTTTTTTTTTTTCAAGCAGTTTAAGTCTTGAGGATATGAAAAACTTCCTCGTACGAATGATTAAAAAAAAAAAATATTGTTTTTCAAATAAATCATTTCATTTTTTTTTTTCAAAAAAGCGAGTATCATATGATGATCACCGTAAGATAAGTAATTTTTTTACATAAATCTAAATTAATCGAATTTTTTTCCTCTGTTTTTATATAAACCTCAAAAAACACTCGTTTATTTCAAATTTTTTTTCTTTTTATTTTTATTTTTTTTTTTTTTTTTTTATTTTTTTTTATTTTTAAAGATACTATGTTTCGTTATAGTGCCAATTTTTTAGATTTTTTTCTTTATTTTTTTGCTAAATTTATTATTTAGTTTTTTTTTTTTTTTTTTTTTTTTCTCAATTTTTTTATTATGAAATATCACTAAACTTACTATTGGAGTTGATACTTTACAAAGTGTATTGAATTAAATGGTGCACTCTAATATCGGAACTGTATTCATTATTAATAATATCTTCAATTGAAAGAATTATATCCAAAAATTCAATTTCATTTTAATACTAAATCCATATTGCATTAAATTTCTTGGTGTAGCTAATCATTATCTAAATTTTTTTTTTTTTTTTTTTTTTTTTTTAATATATAAATAATAAAAATAATTACATACATTACAGTTTCTATTCTAAATCCATATTTTTCATTCTGTATCATCAAGGAGAGTTGATTCTAAAAGAATTAAAAAATTATACAATGCTCATTATTTACTTTAAATTCTTTTGAATTCAAACTTTTTTTTTTTTTTTTTTTTTTAATATATATTTTAATAAATAAAAATTTTAAAATATAAATAGCTTATCACCACACCCCCTTCTCTTACTTTCACATGATCATGTGGGAAGAATTCTTCCCAAAATAATATTAAAAAAAAAAAAAAAAAAAAAAAACAAAAAAAAAATTAATAAAAAAATAGGTGAAAATTATTAATTTGAATTATTTTTATTCTTATAATTTTGAAGGTAGTCAAATTTGAAGGTTTGTTATATCAACAAATTGATTTGAACCATTATATTTTGGAATTGTTAAATTTGTTTCTTTTAAAAATTCTTTTGGTAAAAATCTTCCACCAAGATAATGTTTACCTTTGAATGACTTTGAACCTAATTTTGGAGCGGCTAAAGAAATTAAGAGGTCAGGAGTGAATAAATTTCTAATATTACCATTTTCAACATCCCATCCACTTGGCATATCAATGGATGCAATTGGTGTTTTAATAATACAGAGTGAGTCTTTAATGATTGTATCAAAAGGTGCTCTTATATCACCTTTAAAACTATAACCAAATATCGAATCAATAATTAAACCATAATCATTATCTAATTGATAATTAGATGGCATTGATTCTAAAAATTCAATTCCTTCATGTTTGCATTGTGTTACTAAATTATGATATAATTCTTTATCAGTTTTTTTTGGATAATAAACATTAACATCATATCCAAATTGTACTAAATGTCTTGATGCTACCAATCCATCACCACCATTATCTTTTTTTAAAAAGGAGATAAATTAATAAATATTAAAAAATAGAAAAGTAAAAGTATGTTTATGTATTAATTGTATTAATACCTACTTCCAGGACCGCAAATTGTTAAAATTTTCTTTTGGATTGATGGATAAACATCTTGAATTGCAGAGGCACAACTTAAACCTGCTAATTCCATTAAAGAATCTGTACTAAAAGCATACTTCTTACCCATTAGTAATTGATCCATAACAATTGCTTCATTTTGTGTTAAATATTTAATTATATTCATTTTTTTAAATTGTATGTATTTATAAAATATAGTAAAAAAAAAAAAAAAAAAAAATGTAAATTTAATAAAAAAAAAAAATGGACATAAAATTAATTTATTTTTGTTTTTTTTTTTTTTTTTTTAAAATTTTTTTTTTTTCATTGAAAATTTTAATTTGAAAAATTGGATATTATTTTATTATTATCACTTTCATTATTATTTTTTAAAGATAAATTTAAAATTTCAATTAATTCAATGAGATTTGAAATTGAATAATCAGCAGATTCACTATGATGTTTATTATGATCATTTAAAAGTAACATTGAGATTGAACCGAAATTATTACTAGTGTGAATATCATCTATTGAATCACCAACAAAGAGTATTTCCTCTGGTTTAATGATTGGTTGATTTTGAAGTGAAAAAGATTCATTGAAAACTCTTAATATATCGAATGAACCAGATGGATTTGGTTTTGGAGGTTCAATTTCTCTACCAACTAAATGATGAAATGTGTATGGTTTCGATAATCTAATATCAACGAAATGTCTAATATTCTCCAAACTATTACGTGAATGAATTGCTTTGGGTATATTATTATTCTCTAAAAACTCTAAAAGTTCTTCTACATTATCTTGAAGTTTAATTTGATTCCTTGCTTTTAATTCAAATTCATATATTATCCTATTGGCTCTCTCTCTATCTTCATTAGAATAACTATTGATTACTTGTAAAACATCAACTTTATCTTGTAAATTTAATTCCTTTTTTAATAATTTAAAATCTGTACCTGTTAATAATGTACCATCCAAATCAAATATTATTGCTCTAACTTTTTTTAATTTATTATAATTTATCATCTTAAATTTATTTTGAAAATAAAAAAAAAAAAAAAAAATCTTTTTTTTAAATAACAAAAATAAAAATAAAAAAAAAATTAAAAAAAATAACTAATTGTTTTTTTAATTTTTTTTTTTTAATTTTTTTTATTTTTTTTGTGTCTAATAAATTTTATTATTTTTTACTAATTAAAATATTTAAGTCAAATATATATAAACATTTTTAATAAAATAAAATATTTCTTTTTTTGGTTTTTTTTTTTTTTTTTTTTTTTTTTTTTTTGTCAATCTTTGCCACTACCAATAATATTGCTATTATTATTTTTATTATTATTGGTTGAAGAATTTAAACTATTTTTTTCATTTTCAAAATTATTTTTTGAATATTTTGACAAAGTTTCAATAAAAAAGTTAAAATTATTTTCAGTGTAAATTTTATTATAGTTTGCACTAAAATAAGATCTCCAATAACGAACTTTACCATCAACGATTTCATTGAAAATGAAATCAACATCTTCACCTTTTTTACCAGTTGCTCTATTAGTACTTGAGAAGATTTGAATGTAAACACACCAATTTGGAATGGTTTCATCATAGAGTAACTCTAATTTCGATACTGAAGGATCCTCAAAGTTGTTAAAGAATTCCTTTGCACCTTCGATACAACTATTCTTATTTACCATTAAATTCCAAGGTGGACGTACAATAACATCGTCATGAATGTAGGATGACCATGATTCCAAATCCTCCTCTTCAAAACATTGAGATCTTTTACGTAGGAATTCCGACATTTCTTTACGATTATAATATTGAATTGGACATGGTGACCAATTTGATTCCTTTGGAATAGGTGCATCCAAGTTTGGAACTTTGGTTTCAAATACACTATCGATCCAAATATACCAAGTTTTTACAGTGTAATCATTTGGTGATAATTTTAAATACCAACTGGCCATACCTTGGTCATACTCATTGTCACTGTTTAGTTCTCTTCTTCTAGTTATCCATTCACATGCAATGTGTCTTTGATTGGAGTCAATCAATGTTCTGACCTTAATAAGTTCCAACTCCTCACCAATATAGAGATCATTTATATAACTTCTAATTAAATTCCTACCAATTATCTCTTCATTACAACGATTTAATACTGCCTTTGGATCGAAAAAATCATTAAATTTTTCAAAATCCCTTTTTTCTAAACAATGTTTCAAATTATTTACTAATTCTTCACTCTTATTTCTACAAGCTATTTTTATTGTTATAATTATTTTTTTTTAAAAAAAAAAAAAGAAAAAAAAAAACTATTAGTGAATTGTTTTTTAGATAATATTATTAAAAAGTACTGAAAAAAAAAAAAAAAAAAAGAATATTTATTTTACTTTTAATTGATTCATCTAATTCAACTTTTAATTCAAGTTCTTCTATTTCTAAATTTTCTTTTTCCATTTTTCGATATTCTTTTTTTTATGTGCTTTTAAGTTGAGGTTGTGAAAAAAAATATTAATAAATAATTTTTATCTAAATAAAAAAAAGAAAATTTTTTTTTTTTTTGTTTATTTTTTTTTTTTAAAATCTGTAAGGGTTTTTTTTTTTTTTTTTTAATTTTTTGTAATTATTTTAGATTTAGAATACTTTTGTTAGAATAGGTAAAAAAAAATTATTAGAAAGAAAAATTCCATGCGGGTATTATTATGATATTAAATCAACAAAAAAAAAAAAAAAAAGAAAAAAAAAAAATAAAATAATAAAAAATAAAAATTATTATAATTTTAAATTTTACAAATATTTCATTGAGTGAGTGGTATTGTTTTCAAACTACAAATAATAAATTTTTTTTTTATGAAAAACAAAACAAATTTTTTTTATTTTTTTTTATTATTTTAAAAAAACTAATTATTTTTTATGATAAAAGAGTCACTAAAATCAAGACTGTAATAATAATAATAATAATAATAATAATAATAATAATAATAATAATAATAATAATAATAATAATAATAATAATAATAATAATAATAATAATAATAATAATAATAATAATAATAATAATAATAATAATAATAATAATAATAATAATAATAATAATAATAATAATAATAATAATAATAATAATAATAATAATAATAATAATAATAATAATAATAATAATAATAATAATAATAATAATAATAATAATAATAATAATAAAAATAAAAAAATAAAAAAATAAAAAAATAATAATAATGACAGTAATGAATTCTTATTTATCTATTTATTTAATCTAAATAATTTAATAAAGTTTTTTTAATTAGGTTTAAATGATCAAATAATGGATCATTTAAATTATTAAAACAATCTAAAATTATAGTTGTATAACTAATTAAATTCTCAAAGAAAATTCTATCCCTTGGATCGATTGAATCCTTTTTTACTGAATCTTGTTGTTGTTGTTGTTTCTCTAATTGATTTGATAAAACAACAGAATTAATTTGGTCGAAAACACCATTTGAAAGTGCCAAAATTAAATTTGCTAAACAATCTGCAACCTCTTCATTACCATCTGTAAAGTTTACAAGAGTTGCACGTAAACTTAATTCACTTTGATAATTAAATGGTGATTTCAAATATTGAATAAAAGTTGTACATAATGTTATCATAGTTGTTAAATCATCTAAATAGAACTCTGCATCGAATGGTGAAGCTAAAACACCACATAAGAATGATTTATAATCATCGAAAGCACAATGATATGGATCCCATTGAATTGGTATCATAGATTTCTGTTGTTGTTGATGTTGAGTAGTAAAATTGTTGTTAATGTTTTTATATGGATACTTTTCAATTACAATTAAATCTCTTTTATCGAAAATATTTTTAATTTTTGATAATGTTGAATTTTGTAATGAACCCGCTAAAGTTGTGAATAGTATTGGATAAGAGGGAGGTGTTGATTTATTAATCTCTAACCAATATTCAATTTGTTGACGTGAAGGTGGTGTGCCTGATAAATTCAATTCAAACATTGATGGACAAATTATAAACTCTACACTCTCTTTATATTGTTTATACAATTGAACCAAAAATGCGGTTTGAGTTTGTGAATAGGTTTTCGAATTATTTACTTCACTCTTTGTTGAATTTGGTGCACAAATTGGCAATGTGAATGAATCATTCCAACCACTTGGTAATATTAAACTAAATGATTTAATTCCAATTTTAATATACATTTCAATTATATTCTTTAATAATTTTAAATTATTTTCGTTTGAAAATTCAAATTCTCTTGGTATTAATATTGATATATTAATTTTTATACTGTTATTATCATTACTATCTTTTTTACTAAAATCAATTAATTGTTTTAAAAATTCTCTAATTTGATTTGGTAATGCACAAGTATTACTATTATTATTAGAATCTCCACTGTTCATACCAATGAATTGAAATTCTTGGTTAATATAATTTTGCGGTGAGATTGAAATGAAATTACAACCATTTTCTTTTAAATTTTCAATATATTTTTTATAGGTGGATAAATTTGGTAATCTTTTTTTAATGGTTGTTGTATCAAACCATAAACCCTCCATAATACCTCTATATTTTAGATTTAAATTTGATAAAACCTCTTTTGAATTGAAAACGACAATGTCTTCCTCAACACCATAATATTGTTTCGTAATTAAATCATCACCACCACTACCCAATACAATTCTACCACCATTACTATTGTTTTCAAGAGATCTCTTTTTATCATCATGTTTTGAATTTGAATATTTGACATCTTTGCCAAGGTTATTATCGATTTCAGCATTTCTACTCTTAAAATCTTGAATTGATTTATATTCATCTTGTTGATTATGTGAGCCCTTATCTTGACCTTGTAGTGATATTTTTTCAAATTCAAACAATTTCTTATCAACAGGTGCAGAAATGATTCTTCTACCTTGAAAATCGATTGAAATTTTAGTTGTTTTTTTATAGTCCTCTTGTTTTTGTTTAAAATCTTGTTCTTGTTGTGCAACTTTTTTTCTCTCTTCTTCAGTCAACCATTTATTGGTTGAATTTGAGAAATAATCCTCTTGATCATCATAAACCATTGTACGCTTTGCATGAGTATTTTGATAGCCTAAAATTCTATCCTTATATTCAACAGCATTATTTAGATTCTTCTCTACCAATTGTTGTTGTTGTGTTGATAAATTTATTGGATTCGTGAATAATGGTGTGGAACAAAAACTACATTTCTTTGAATGCCCAGCATCTTGTTCACACATAATTTTACCACAATTCAAACAATTTGTTAATAGTTTATGTCTTGTTGCTTGACAATCACATGGCTCACCTGGTTTCATTTCAATTTCAATCTCTTTAAATGATCTGATTTGTTGTTTTGTTGGTTTGTTACCTGTAGATGTGGTAGTGGTGGTGGTGGTAGTTTTATTTTTAAGATTATTTGTTTGATTTGTTGGTGGTTTTGTTACTTTTATTGTTTGAACTCTTCTTGGTAATGAATTGATTTTTTTAATTAATTGTTCAATAAATGTTTGAGACTTTTTAGTACTATCCAATATTTCTGATAAATAAGATTCAATATCTGAATTTGTGCTCATTGAAAGTACATATTTCGCCATTTCCCTTGAATCAATTCCCAACATCTTGTCCATCTTTTCAACTGTCCACCTTTCAATCTCTTCGTATGACATTGGTTTATCATTATTATTATTATTATTACCTGTTCCTAATGATGTTATTATATTCATCTTTAGTTTTTACTTTTTCTTTTACTTTTACTTTTTCTATAATTTATTATTTTTTTCTTTTTAATATCTTTATTTCTTTATTATGAAAAAGTAAAAAAAAATTAAAAAAAAATAATTTTGGATAGAAAATTAAAAAAATACCAACAAAAAAAAAAAAAAAAAAAATGAAATTATGAGAAAAACATATGAATTTGTTATTTTTTTTTTTTTTTATTCAAAAAGGAAAAAAAAAAGAATATTCAAATTGTGAATATATTTTTATTTTTTGTTTATTATTATTATTATCATTATTACTATTATTATTATATTCTATCATAAAAAAAAAAAATTATTATTATTTATATGCATTTGTTTTATAAAGTCTAATGATTAAGAATAAAGCAAACATTAATGATACCAATTCAATTACACCAATTGCCACACCAGCACTTCCAACCAAATATAATTTTGAATTTATAGCTGTATAGATTACATCAGAACAATAGGTACCATTATACAAGTTTACCTGATTAATATCTTTTGGACATATAGTTGCATGACCCAAAAGATAATCTTCTTCATCATAACAACAACATTGAAAATAACTTTCCAATTTATTGATTTCATCACTTTCGTTTGAATTTGAAATACGAATCCAATTTTTTTTAATCTCTATTTCAATATCATCATTATGATATGTTAAAGCTTCACCACCGATACCAATCAAAACAACCAATAAAACCAACATGAGCACAGTATAAAATACCAATCCAACCATCTTCTCTTTATATGCTACAATACATCCTGCAATAGTTAATATCATAAAGAATATACCAATACTTAGTACACCTGCTGGCACTGATACTGATATACTCTTTATTGCATCTGTAACTCCGGCTGCTTCTCTAAACTCTTTAAATTGTGAAAAAAATCCAACACCAATTCCTCCGATTATAACAAGTACTAATCCTAATAACTAAATAATTTAATATAATTAATAACAATGGTTTTAGGGTTTTTTTTTTTTTTTTTTATGATTTTTAGGGTTTTTTTTTTTTTTTTTTTATGATTTTGCCCCTGGTATGATAATATTAAAAAAACAGGAAAAACTTTACCCAAAGAATGACATTTAATATAATTAATGGAACTTTATGAATTAAGAGAAATAAATTTTAAGTTAAAAAGTTAAAAATCTTTATATTTATACACCAAAACTTAAAAGATAAAAATAAAAACAATCAAAAAAATAATACCTTTTAAATAACGTGGGGTTGAAGGAAGATACACTGCCATCTTTTATTTTACTTTATTTATATATATATTTACAATTATAATTTCTTTTTTTTTTTTATATTTTTTAATTATGTTTTATTTTAATTTTAATAATATTTTTATTTATACACTTTGTGGGGTTAATGATAGTTTTTATTTCAAAAAAAAACACTGTGTCAAGGGTGTAAAAAAAAAAAAAAAAAATTAAAAAAAAAATTCAAAAAAATTTTTTTTTTAAAAAAAAATAAACGTTTTTTTGAAAGAAATCGAGACAATCACATTTATAATTCAAAAAAAAAAAAAAAATCGTGTCCTGTGTGTTTGAAAAAAAAAAAAAAAAAAAGAATAAGCCTGTCATTTTTTGTTTTTTTTACTATTTTTTTTTTTATTTATTTTTTTTTACTTTTTTTTAAAAATTTTTAGAAAAAAGATTTAAATTTTGTTGAGATTTTTGATTTTATTACTATTATTATTATTATTATTATTATTATTATTATTTACTTTATTTAATATTGATCATATGAACGAGTTCTTGGTGAACGACAAATACGAACGATCAAGAATAATGAGAAGAGGATAGCAATGAGTTCAATGATACCAATAGCTAAACCAGCAGCACCAACAGCATAGAGTTTTGAGCTGAATTGACTGCTTAAAGCATCACCACAATAGTGACCTTCATATTTAATCTTGTCACCATCCATTGGACATAAACTTGATGAATCAGTTGAGTTTGAAGACCATTTACAACATTCTAAGAATTTTTCAAGATGAGTGACTGTGCTATTCTTTGTACCATTGGCAACTTGTTCCCAAGCACCACCAACTTCATTAATAATGTCATCATTGTGTAAGGTTAATGCTTTACCACCAACACCAATTAAAACAACTAATAAAATTAACATGACACCACAGTAAATTACTAAACCAACTAATTTTTCTTTGTATCTATATTTATATAATAAAAAAGTAATGAAATATTATTTGAATCTATTAATAAAAATATTTCTTACTATTATTTAAATAATTATTATTACTATTATTACTATTATGATTATTAAACTTACGCTACGAAACAACCAACAACGGTGAAAATTACAAAGATGATACCAATAACTAAAACACCAGCTGGAATACTGGTTGTGAGTTGTGAAAGAGCTGATTTTGCATCACTAGCTTTTGCAAAATCTTTGAAATTTGATAAAAAGCTAACGCAAACACCACCAACAATAACTAAAACTAAACCAAGAATCTAAAGATATTTTTTTTTTTTTGTTTTTTTTATTAATATTATTTTTTTTTTTATTAATATTAATTTTTTTTTTTTTTTAATAAAAAAAAAAAGAAAAAAAATTGTTATATTTTTATTATTCATAATTACTATGATTTTTATATTATTTATTTATTTATTTATTTATTTTAATTTAATTTTTTTTTTTTTTTTTTTTTTTTTTTTTTTTATTTATTAAAAAATTTAACATACCCAAAGGACAATATTTAGAATAATTAATGGGACTTTTAAGAGTCTTGGTGTTTGTGGTAAAAGGTTTGATGTATCTACCATATTTATTTATGAATTTTAAAAAAATTATATATATGTATGTATGTATTTATAGAAACTAAAAAAAAAAAAATATTTTATAACAATAAAAGTTTGATTGGTTATGTGTGTTGTTTTTTTCAAACAAACAATTTAAATTTTTTTTTTTTTTTTTTAATTTTTTTTTTTTTTTTTTTTTTTTTTTTTTTACACACAACGTCGTTAAGAAAAAAAAAAAAAATTTTAAAATAATAAAAAT
>CM069769.1:947500-955000 GCA_036169595.1 Dictyostelium firmibasis
ATCTTTAGTTTTTAATGAATCATAAGGTGAAATACTTGGATGTGAATTACCAACACGTTTTGAATTTTCACCGGTAACTAAATAACTTGAGCCATGATTGGCCAAGAAAGAAGCTTGAACATCCAATAAACTAATATCTATATATTGACCCTTCCCATCAACCGATTTCGCTCTATGATGAAGTGCAGCTTGAATGGCAACGTTTGCATAGAGTCCTGTCATCATGTCAACGATTGCAACTCCACATTTATAGGGGTTCTCTTTATCACCTGTAATTGAAATTAGACCACCCATAGCTTGAATACTGAAATCATAGCCTGGTAATTTACTATATTCTCCATCTTGACCGAATCCAGTGATTGAACAATAGACAATTGATGGATTAATCTCCTTAATCGACTCATAGTCTAAACCATACTTTTTTAAACCACCTACTTTAAAATTCTCAATGAAAACATCAGATTCCTTTGCCAATGAATAAACTATTGACTGTGCCTCTTTAGTTGAAATATCTAATGCTATAGATTTCTTATTTCTATTAGCACAACTGAAGTATGCACTACCTTTTCTACCATCTTCATCAACATAAAATGGTGGTCCAAATTGTCTTGTATCATCTCCTTTACCAACATTTTCAACCTTTATAACATCTGCTCCTAAGTCTCCTAATATTTGTGAGGCATATGGTCCTATTGAAATTCAATCATTGTCAGTCATTAATGAATTTTATTTTATTTTATTTTATTTTATTTTATTTTATTTTATTTTATTTTATTATATTTTTAAAAATAATATGTACCTGCCAAAACTCTTGATAAATCTAAAACTTTAAAACCATTTAATGGTTTAGAAATTGTACAATAATTAAAAACTTGTTGTTTATATTGTTTTTTTATTAATTTATTTAAAAACATTTGTTTGAAAAATATTTAAATAAATAATATTCAAAACAATAATTTTTATTTTTATTATTTTTTTTTTTTTTTTGTTTTTTTTTTTATTTTTTGAAAATGAAAAAATTAATAAAAATATTAAAAAAAAAAAAATTAAAATAAAAAGGTAAGAAATATATTTCTTATTTTAAAATAAAAAATCTTTTATTAAAACCCACCACTTAAAATAATTATTTTATTTTGTGTGCATTTTTGGAATTTTTTTATTATTATTTTTTTTTTTTTTTTTAAAAATTTTTTTTTTATTTTTTTTTATTTTTTTTTTATTTTTTTTTTTAATTATATATTTTTAAACAATTTATTTATCATCTGATGAACCAAACTTTCTATAGACACCAATGACTAAAGAGTGATTACGTTCATATGGATCTAAAGTTTTTAAAAGTTGTTGTGGTTTTAATTTTTCTTTCTTTAATTTTGAGATTTCATTTTGTACAACTACTTCAGTTGGAGCAGTTGAATCGATACAACTTGCTTTAATTGAAATGATAAAGTGACCTTCATTCTTTAAAAAGTATGCAGAGTTTTGAGCGACAATTTGAGCTTGATTTGGTTGAGCGACATCAGCAAATACAACATCGACCATACCGATGAGCATTCTATATTTTTGTGGGTGACGAGCATCTTCAATGATTGGGATAACGTTGGTTCTCTTCTTGGCCATACCGATTAAATCTCTACCTGGACGATGTGATAATTCAATACCATAGACGACACCAGTTGGACCAACTAAATCTGAAACATGTGAAATGGTGGTACCAGAAGCAGCACCAATGTAGAGTACTTTGCTACCTGGTTTAATGTGAATATCTTCAATACCACGATGTAAACCTGCGGCAATCTTTGATCTGAATGGATTCCAAATTCTGTATTCTTTTTTATCTTCACCTTCACCAACTGAAACTCTCTTTTCTCCGTATACTGATTCACCTGGTACAGAGTTTAATGTGGCTAATGATTCTTCTTTACCTCTAACAATGAATACACCTTCGTGTCTTGGATGCTTTTCAACAATAACTTTAGCACCTGGTTTACCAGCACCACCAATTGGTTTACCACCTCTACCACCACGAGCACCACCTCTGCCACCTTTTTTTTAAAAAAAAAAAAAAATTTATTAATATCCTATTAAATAATAATCAAGTTTTTTTTTTTTAAAAAAAAAAATACATACCAGCACCACCTCTACCACCACGATCACCAAATCCACCTCTACCACCACGGCCTCCGCCAAATCCACCTCTACCACCACGATCACCACCGCCAAATCCACCTCTACCACCACCACCAAATCCACCTCTACCACCACGTTCGCCACCGCCAAAACCACCACGACCACCACCACGGGCCATAGCACCACCACGACCACCTCTAAAGCCACCTCTTCCTACAATTGTTTTTAAAGAAAAAAAGAAAAAACATTTTAATATTAATATTGTAATTTTTTTTTTAAAAAAAAAAAAACCGATAATTATTCGGTAAAATTAAATGATTGAAATTTTGAACTATTGAGCTTTTATTATATAATATATATATATATATAATATAGTCTGTATATTTATTTATTATTTAAATTGATTGAAATAAAATAAAAAATAATAAAAAAACAAAAAAATAAAATAAAAAAGGGTTTTGTGATTGATTTTATGAGTGATTTTATTTTATTTTTTTAAAAATAAACTGATCATACCTTCCATTATTTATATATGTATTCCGAGAAATTAAATTAAAAAGAAAACTTTTTGATTATTAAGAAAGATAATAGAAAGATAATAGAAAGATAATTATAAATTTATCTATCTATCGAATGTACTCGTTTGAAAAAAAAAAAAAAAAAAAAAAAAAAAAAAAAAATTTTAAAAAAAAATTAAAAATAAAAAAAAAAAAAATTAAAAAAAAATAATAATTTTTTTTTTTCTTTCGTTTTTTTTTTTTGCATTTTAAAATTTTTTGATTTTTTTTTTTTTTTTTTAAATAAACTGATTCGTTGAGGATCCGAACTTAGTAAAAACCATTTTTCCAGTTTTTATTTATATTTATTTTTTATTTTTTTATTTTTTTTTTTATAAATTCTTTTAGTTTTTTTTTTATATTATAAGGTCAAATTTTTTTTTTTTTAAAAAAAAAAAAAATAATAATATCAAACAACTTAATAAAGATTTTTTTGTTCTAGTTTTTTTTTTTTTTTTGCATACTAAATTTGTTCACTTTAAAATATCGATCTAATATAGTCTATATAATATATATTTAAAGTGCGATTTTCAGAATAAGGACGAAATGACTAATTGGTTCATCTTTTTCATCCTATAAATGTTTTCTGTCTTTTTTCTAATATTTATAAAAAATTACTTATATATATAAATAGCTTGAATTTTTAATTTTATTTTATTTTTATTTTTTTTTGAAATTTTTATTTTTTTTTTTTTTTTTTTGAATTGTTTAATAATAATGACAATAAAAAAAAACAATATTAAAAAAAACATTAAAAAAAAAAAAGATCTTTTGATTTTATTTCAAAATTAATTCAATACCAACAACCAAAGATCAACATATGCTGGGTAATAGTGGTCTAACAATGGTCACAGGTGAAAAAGAAATTTTTTAATACCAAAGAGTACAAAGATCTAACTAACAGAACCTTAAGTATGTGGAGATGCTTTGGAAATTGTCCCAGAACGTAATCGTATTATTGTTTTGTTTAATAAAATACCAGATCAACACAGTGAACAGATCAGAAGAACGCTAAAAGATCAAGGTGTGTCTCATTTCCAACAAGCCAGCTGGACTCGAGTGAAGGAATTAGTTATAATTCTCAAGAAGTTTCCGTACCAAGTTAATGTCCTGTAAGGGATGAAACAATTATTGGAATTTAAATATATTAATGGAAATCCGATGGTTGATTGATTTTATTGATTTTTAATGTCGGTTGCTCAATCAACAATATCAATCAATCAATTAAAAAAAATTATTATAAAAAGAATTATTAATAAAAAATTTTATAATTAATATTATACTAAACACAATCATTTTATATTCATATGAATTTTATTATCTTTAAATTTCTATAGAATGAGTAAATAATCAGGAGAGTAATAATATTCTAATATTTATATTTTTTCATTTAAGAATTATCAAATTTCATAATTCTACAACAACTTGGAGTATCAGCCAACAAGATTACTACTTTGCATTGAATTATTCCAATTGGATAAAGAATGATTATTATTTTTATTATTAATATTTGAAATTTTTAGAATTTGGAGAGTATTTAACATTATCCAAAACCTAAACCAAAGTTACAACTTATTATTCTTAACTCTGGATTCATAAAAAAGTTATCTTTTTTACATTTTAGAAAAAGAATTTTAATTACTTTAATTCATTTATTTTTTTTAAATATGCTTTTTTTTATTTTTATTTTTATTGTTTCCATTTTTCTTTTTTTTTTTTTTTTTTTTATATATTTCTTTTTCTTTTCTATTTTTTTTTTTTTTTTTTTTTTTTTTATATATTTTATTAATTCTATACTTCTATATAGTGCGGTGGTGATAATACAATTGTTTTATTTCTGCTTTTTTTTCTTTTTTATTTATTTATTTTGATTTTTTTTTTATTTTTTTTTTTTTTTATTTTTCATTTCAATTTAATCTATTTTAGATCATTCGTTTATATTAAAAGGGACCTCTTTCTAAAATTTAGATTTCCTCACAATAATTACCAGGAAACATACCAGCTACATTATTAACACTACCTAACCACCAACCTGAACCATCATCATCCTTACTGATGATTGTAATGATATCACCAGCGACAAATGCCAAATCACCCTCTTGTTCTGGAACGCAATCCCATTTCGCACGAGCAATCTTTTTAGTTGGTGGAGGTGGTGGAATTCTACGAGAAAGAGGTCTCCTTGAGAGTGGTGCCGTATTATTAATGTCGTTTGTGAATTGAGGTGAGGATATATTTGAAGTGGAAAAATCATTGCTATTGCTGAGTGAAGATGTTACATTATTTGAAGTAGTTGGTGTATTTATTGGTGAAATGGTTCTATTATTTGAATTAATTGGTGGCTTGTTACCATTATGTATTATATTGTTGTTGCTGTTGATATTGGCATTATTTAAAGAGTTTATTGGTGATGTACCTGTACTTGTTGCTATTGTTGGTGGAGGTGGTGGTGTTCTAACCGTTGGTGAAGTTGAAACAGGTACAGACATTCTACTATTGTTTGGTGGTAATGGTGGTAATGGATTTGTAGGGTGAACTGGTGAAGATTGTAACCTAGGTCTTGTACCACCACCACTATTTATCATATTACTATTAACACTACCACCGCTATTTGTCGTATTACTGCTACCTATACTACCAACACTATTTACTAAACTAAAATTATTTAAATTTCCACTACTTAAACTAGAACTATTTGATATATTATTATTATTATTATTGTTGTTTGTTGAAAATACATTTGTTGTTGGTGATGATACATTATTAAATCCACCAGATAACGGTGGTTTATAGTGATGTTGTGTTATTGTTGAACCTGTTGCTGATGGATTTCTGGTTAATGGTGGTTTATCATTTCTATTTATTGGTGTACTTGTTATATTTGATGTTGATGGCTTTTTTTTTTTTTTATGAATATAAATATTAATTAAAAATGATCAATAAAATAAACAATATCTACTATATAACATACAGTTCTTCTTAGATATTTAGAAATATTCTCCGGTAAATCATCTGTAAAGGCTATTCTACATTTAAAGCAATACTTTGCTTCTTTTTCATACTCAGTTTTACACTCTGGGCATGTAATCATTTTTGTTTTTCCTTTTTTTTTTTCTCTTTTCTTTTTTCTTAATTCTTATTTAATTTCTAACGATCAACGACTATTTTTTCTCTGTATTTTTTTTTCTTAATTTTTTTTTTTTTAATGTTCAATTGATTAATTCTCCCTTTCTGTTTCTTTATCTTTTCTATATCCTCCAATTAATATAACCACAGGAAAAAAATAAAAAAAGAAGATAATAAATAAAAAAAATAGAAAGAAAAAGAAAAAAAAGAATAATTATCACTCTGGTGTTTGAAAAAAAAAAAAAAAATAAAAATAAAAAAAAAAAAATAAAAAAATAAAAAAAAAATTTTAATTTAAGTTTTTTTATTTTAAATTTTTTATTTTTTTTATTTTTTTTATTTTTTTTTATTTGAATTTATTAAAGAATAAGCCATTTTATTCCAACACAAATATTAAATATATTGAAATCTTCTTATAAATAAATATTATTTTTAAAAAAAAAAAAAATGTTTTGGTATTTTATATTAACACCAACATTAGTCCCTCAACATCAAGAATCATCATTATAATTAATTCAATGGTAGTGATATTAAATTCAATTATTTAACGATAATCAATTTATATTCAAAATATTTGAATCATATAAAAATGGAGTAATTGATTTACTATTGACGGTGTAATTATGAAATTAAAAGATTTACAACAAAAAACCAATATGGCATCATAATAAATAAAGATAATAAACAATAAGTTGCAACCTTGGTATTATCGCAGTTTCAGGTTAGAATTTATTAAAAAATGATCAATAGCTCAAGTATTGGTCATGATAATCATATAATAATTTATTGATATTAAAAAAAAAATAATAAAATAATCAAACATTTTTTTTTTTTTTCAGGTTGTTAAAAGTAATAATATAAAAAACACTCATTAATCAATTATTAAAATATAATCTAAAAAAGTGTAAATCTTTTTTTAAAACGTAATTAATAATAGTTTTTTTTATTTTTTGTTCTTTTATTTAGAAACTTTTATTTTTTTTTTTATTTTAAATTTGGAATAATTATTTTTTTTTTTTCTTATTTTTTGTTTACTATTTTTTTTATTTTTTTTTTTTGTTATGGTGAGAATGGTTTTTATTTATTTAATTTTTTTTTAAAATCAATATAATTATTTTAAACTACACCTTCAAAAAAAAACTATTAATAACTTTTTTTTTACAATTTAATAAAACTCAAGTGAATTTATCCATGTAAGTTAATTTTTTTTTTTTATTTTTCTTTTTAAAATTAGATTAAATAACTATTATTTCAAATAATCGCCAATCGGGACCAGTTCAAAGTCTTGGTTTATTAATGTTGGTTTTTTATCTTTACGATCATTCATTGGAATTATAACTCATCTACCATAATGGAACATTATAGAGGTTACAACGGCCACATCATCTGTTTCATGAAACATTCAAACTTTACAATGATACATTTTACAGATAGTATGATATTACAAATATTAATGCACCTCCTTGAAAGTTTAAGTGGATGGGTTTTTAATTGAAATAACAATAAAATAAAATTATCAAACAAACATTATAATAAATAAAACATTCATTAGTACAACAATTTAACAGTAAAAAAGATATTCACAAAATAACAAGGAAATTCTTTTAGAATATTAATAATTCTAAAAGAATAATAATATTTCTAAGGGAATTTCGGATGAGTATAAATGTGTAATACTCTATTCTTTCAA
>CM069769.1:962500-1127500 GCA_036169595.1 Dictyostelium firmibasis
TTTTTTATTTTTTTATATTTTTTATATTTTTTTTGTCGATAAAAATTTTTAAAAATAATTTTTTTTTTTTTTTTTTTTTTTTTTTTTTTATCCACACAACCCATTTTTTTTTTTTGCTATATATAACTATATAATTATATATAGTATTTCAACAATTTTATCTCTTTTCTCTTTTCCTTCTTTATTTTCTTACACTACTACCACTATGTATGGTTATTTTTATATTTAACACTTGTATTTTTAATAGGATTACATTTTATTAAAGACACAACAATTCATATAAATAATTAATTAACAAATAAATAAACAAACAAATAATACATCACACACACATACACATACACACACACACACACACACACATACATAAATACACACACAATTAATAATAAATTAAAAGGAACGCTTTCACACCACTAAACACAACAATCAAATAATAATTATTACATAAGAAATCAAAAAAAAAAAAAAAAAAAAAAAACAACAAATCAATACCTATTATTTTATTATTTTACTATTATTCTATTACTATTTTTTTCAAATCACTATAACAATACATATAATTATTATTCATTACATTGGGGTAGTAGTGTAGGTTTTTTTTAATTTTATTATGTCAAGAAGAAAAGCACTCATTAACCTGCAAAGGTTAAAAGATTCTGAATCAGAATTACCAATCTTAGAAAAATCATTGAGTAATATTGATAAATACAGGTAAGAGAAATTTTAATTCAACAATTAAATATAAAGAAAAGAAAAAAAAACAACAAATTTTGTCCACCAAATTAGAAAATGGGAAAAGAATGGTAGTTAACATTGTTTTCTTTTTTTTTTTTAAATTTTTTTTTTTTTTTTGAAACACTTTGGTTATTATTATTGAAAAATGGTAGTGAAATCAGATCAGAAAACACTGATAGAGTACTTAGACATAGATATGTTCTCATTATGATTAATGGTATGATTGGCGTAGCATTAATGTGTACCGAGTTACAATTATCATGGAGCGTCGAACAACACTCATTAGAAATTAATAAATCAACTAAAATCTTAAGATCAATAATATTCATTTTGAATTTAATTTTATGTAAGTAAAAAATAAAAAATTAAAAAAATAATAAAAAGTTTTAGATATTATTTAAATTATTATTATTATTATTATTATATTGACTTTTTACTATTGTTTTTACAGGCATACAACTAGTTGATTATTATTTATTGTTATTATCAGAGGTAACACATGATTGGTTAACAAAGAGAGCAAGAGGATTTAGGGTGACAAGAATAAATGTTTTGAAATCAACAAAATTAGGACCATTGTTTTGGTGTGAAATTCTAGTGTGCTCATTACAACCATTGCCATTTGTATCGGGTGAATATGCATGGTATAAAGATTCTAAATGGGGTTTATTAATGTGGTTAAGATTGTATTTGTTTTGTAGAATTCTCCGTGACTTTAGTCCAGTCTATAAACTTAGATTCCATATCCAAAAACAATTATTACGTGATATTGCGCCAAAATTCAACTGGACCCTAAGTTTAAAATATATCATTTCCATAGCACCCATTCTCACCTACTTAACATTCACACTTGTTACATTGGCTGTTACAGGCCAATGGATGTATGTTTTTGAACGCGAAAAAAATGAGCTCTTTTCTTTTGCTGTCTCAGTCTATATATCTTTCCTTAGTATGATCACGGGTTGGCCAACTGATACTTATGATGAATATAATCCACAAACTTTTGGTGGTAGATCTGCTGCAATTGTAAATATATTATATATATATATATATATATAAATTGTTCAAACAACAACAAAATAATACTAATATTATTTTTAAAAACATTTCAATATCAGGTTGCATGTATTTTTGGTTTATTATTATTATCATTTGTAATTGAAAGTTTTGCAAGATTAACACAAGCAACAAGTCATCAAAGACCAATATTAAATTTAGTATCATTGGTTGAGGCACAAAAGAAAGAGAGAGAATCAGCAGCTAGATTAATTCAATTGGTTTGGAGAAGATGGAGATGGCAATCAAGTACGAATATGTCACAAAATAGATCAATGTTCAATAGCAAAGAAGCATTGTTTTGTGTAAAATATATAGAATACGCTAAAACTTTGAGTAGAATGAGAAGAGAACGTAGAGCAATCCAATCTCAATGCCAAGAGAGTGAACCCCAACCTTCAATTATTGAAGAGATTAAAACAACTCTATCCAATTGTGAAGCAACAAAAAGTGATGACCTCACCAGCAGTAAAACAATTGAAACTTTACAACTTAAAATTAAGTCACTCGAAGATAATCAAACAATCATGTTGGCTCAATTGAATCAATTAATTCAAATGCAACAATTTCAAATTCAAATTCAACAAAATCAACATCAACAACAACAAGTTCATTTACAACAACAACATCCACAAGCCCAATCATCTCCACAACAACAACCACAAGTTCATATTTTTAATAATGAAAATCAATTCATTTAAATTATAAAAAAAAAAAAAAAAAAAAAAAAAAAAAAAAAGAGATATCAATATTTGAAATTCTCAATCTATTTTTTACTTATAATGAATTTAATAAAAAAAAAAAGATTTTTTTTTCCCATTTTTTTTTTTTTTTCATCTTTTTCGATTATTAAAAATTGCAACCACCAAATGATTTTTTTTATTTTTTTTCACAATTTTTTTTTCACAATTTTTTTTTAAAGTTTATTTTTAAATAAAAAAATGAATTTAGATATAAATATTGGTGATGATAAAAATTCTTTATTATTTTTTAAAATATGGAGAAATTGTGTTTTAAAAGGTCTAATTTTAAAACATTTAATCATGTTTAATTTATTATCATTTCAAGTTGATGAAAGATCGTTCTCACAAATATTCATACAAGAAAACAAACAATATATAAAATCAACAATAATTGAAATTGATGATAAAAATGACTCTGATAAAAAAATCACCAATTTAATAAATCTTATGGAATCAATTAAACTAGACCAAATAAAATATAAAGTCCATGATTTACTCAAACTAACAACAACAACAACAACAATTACTAATTCCTTAAAAATAAAAGACTATCTTAATAATCTATTACCAAATCAAAATATAAAAATATTTTCAAATCTAACGACATTAGAGTTTGGTTCACTTTTTAACCAACCATTAAAAAAAAATATACTACCAATCTCGTTAAAAAACTTAAAGTTTGGTTATAATTTTAATCAAGCAATAAATAAAAAAGTTTTACCAAAATCATTAGAGAAAATAGGATTTGGTTTTTATTTTAATCAATCAATAAAGTATTTACCAGATTCAATAAAAGAAATTAAATTCCTTGAACCATCAAGGTTTAATCAAATAATTAACTCGAATGAGTTACCATCATCTATTACAAAACTATCATTACCAAGGGCTTATAATACATCTCTTATCAATGGTATATTACCAAATACAATTATAAAACTTAAAGTAACAAATTTAAAAACTAATGCAACATACCGTTATTTTAAAATACTTCAACATTTAAAATTAAAGTTATATAATAAAAACGGTAATCTATCGTCACTAAGTGACCAATTATCAAAACTTTTAAATACAAATTCAAAAATAATACCACCATCAGTTACAAATCTATCAATATTTTTCTTTATCCATGATGAATTATCTGTACAAGGGGCACCTAATCCAGAATTAAAAATTAAATCACTTTCATCACTAATTAGTTCAATTAGTTTAAATACAACATCAAGGAAAGCTTCAGGTTTTATGATTTTCAATGAAACATCATATCAATTATTACAAAAATGTGAAGATATTAAATCACTTAAAGTTAACTGTATTGAAAATTATTTTACATTGGATGACCACTCAAAGACATGTTTAAATTCTCTTATGAAATTAGATCTGAATGGTTTTTTATACAGATTTTATAATAAACCAGTTAAAGATTTCAAAGTTTTCACAAAATTAAAATGTTTAAGACTTGGTAATTATAATTCAACAATCTCTAAAAATACTCTTCCACAGTCTTTAGAACTTTTGGAGTTGGGTGATAAATTTAAGCAACCATGTCATAAGAAATGGTTACCAACTTCATTAAAATATTTGGTGATTCAAAATTATAATAATACAATTTCAATTGGCTCTTTACCTGATTCATTAGAATCACTTTGGATTTCCAATTATCATTACCAATTAAAAGATTTTAAATTCTTTTATCCCTTATTAGGTAAATTAAAAATTTGTGAAGATTCTTTAATTTCAAAAGCTTTTAATAAAATTTATAAAAAGAAATTTGAAATTTATTTATTTTAGTTTACACCAAACAAATAAATGTTGATAATAAGAAAAAAAAAAAAAAACTTTAAAAAGAAATTTTTAATTATTTAACGAGTTTTTCAATTTTATTATTTTTTACATTTAATTCAAATGATATTTGTTTTTTATTTTAATTACAATGTTTACATTTTCTTTTTGATTTCTTCTTTTTTATGGTTTGCTTTTTTGAAGGCGTTATCAACGACTTTATTGTGTGGTTGATGGAGACCATAATAACTACCCAATGATGCAAGACCAGCAATAAAGGTGAATTTAGCCATTGGAGATGCAGTTGGGAAAAGATAAGATGTTGCAGTAGCACCACCAATTAACCCAATACTTCCCCAAATCATACCATTACGTTGATTGAGATGGTTGAAATCTCTTTTAATAATATCATATTGATGTTCAATGGCATCAGCGGACTCATCAAGGGTTTCGCTTGCTTTCTTTTTAAGTTGAGAGGCTTTCTTTGAGGCATCATAAGAGAGGTCTTGAACTGTATCAGTTGCTTTATTTTTGATATCATTTGCCATCTTTTTGGTTTCTTCAGCATAGTATTGAGTATCCTTCTTGAGGTCATTGGCCAATTTAGATCCTTCCTTCTTAGCATCGTTATAAAGTTTACTTGATTCATTCTTGATATCTTTGTAGAGTTTACTTGATTCATTCTTGGCATCAGTGGAGAGTCTATTAGCGTCCTTTTGTACTTCGTTGGCAGTTCTTTTATAGTTTTTATGTACATCACCAACAAATTGGTCACCTTCTTTGTATGCCTCTAAACCGATATGTTCAGCTTCATTTTTGGCCTCCTCTGTGGTTCCTTTGAAGAAGTTTGATATGTTATTGAGGACTGATTGACCTTCTTTCTCAGATTCTTCAAGTTTTTGGTTGACATTACTCTTCAAGTTTTCCATATCTTTTTGGGCTGGATCAGTGGTAATAGTATGCTTTACACTCTCAATTCCACTACTAATGTAATCTTGAACGGTTTTAGCACCCTCTTTAACAGTATCCCATGATGTATGGACAGATTCATCAATATCCTTTTTTAAATCTTGAGCATCCAATTTGGCATTGTTTTTTAATTTTTCAGACTCGATTTTGGCTTCTTTATTTAATCTATCACCTTCGTGCGAAAGTGAATTATAATTATCTTTAATTTGATTTTCTACTCTTCCCATTTTTTTTTAAACTATTATTTTTTTTAAAAAATTCTTTTATTTTTAAATTTATTAATTAATCCCTGTATTTTTTTTTAAATTTTTTTTTTTTAACTTTTAAAATAAATATTATTCATATGAATTAAATATACACTTACATTATTATTACTTCTTAAGAATAAACAATTTAATTTTATTTTTTTTTTTATTTTTTTTTTGTATTTATACTTTTTTTATTTTGGGTTTATTTTTTATTTTTATTATTTTAATTTTTTTTTTTTTTTTTTTTTTTTTTTTTTTTTGCGAATTTTGAAAAACACTAAAAAAGGAAAAAAAAAAAAAAAAAAAAAAAAATTAATAAATATTTTGTTTTTTAATTTCCATTTATTCACAATGAGATTAGTGACAATTTGTTCACTCATATTTTAATAGTTTTATTTGAAAAGAAAAAATTGTGATAATATTATGTTTTTTATTTTTATTTTTTTTATTTTTTATTTTTTACACAGATCCAACCCCTACAACAATTGTTCAATTTTTTAATTCTATTTTTTTTTTTATTAGAATATTTTAATTTTTTTTTTATTTTAATTGAGTATATTTTTAATATTAAAATTTAAGATAAAAACTAATTTAAGATAAAAACTAATTTAAGACAAAATGATTGTTGAGTTTTCGAGAAATTAATTTGTTAAGATAAAAAATTTATGAATTAATTATAAAACTGTTGACTATACTGCCATAGTTTTTCATTCTTTTTTTTATTAATATTTTTTTATTAATATTTAATCTTGCTATTATTATTTTTTTAAATATATTTATTTATATTGTGAGCACATCAATACATAGACATACCTCAAACAAAAGTTTTTTTAAAAAAAGTTTATTTATTATATGTTTATATTATTATTTTTTTTGTTGTTGTTTTAATTTTTCTTTTTCTTCTTTTTCTTTTTCCAATCTTAATTTTTCTTTTCTAGCAGGAGCAGATGCAACATATTTTTTAATTTTTTCTTGTTGTTTTTCGGTGATTTGTTGAATACAATTTGGATTGAGTTGGAAGAATTGTTGGATGGCACTAATCATATAATCGAAACCATCGACTTCATCGATTGGAGTTTCAAAGTCTGGAGAGTCTTCATCTTCAAAGAGATCCTCATCGCTATCTTGATCGTTATCCTCTTCATCAAAGTTATCGGCTTCATCTTCACCGAGATCACCACCATTTTCAAAGTATTCAGTGGCACGTTCAATGTCATCTAAGAATACTTCACCTTCATCGTCGTGTTGACAATCTTGGTCATCTGGTATCTCAGTGAATTCGAATTCGAATTTATGATTATCGAAATAGTCCTCTTCATCATCTTCTTCATCATCAGCATATTCTTCATCTGGTTTAAGAGTACCATTTTTAATTTTCTCTTCACGTTCTGCTTGTTGTTTGTCTAACTCTTTCTCGATTGATAACATATCTTTGGTGAATAGTAACATTTTATCCAAGATTAAACTAGAACCATGTTTAACGAAATTTGGACTTGGATTAAGTGTGAGCAATGAAGAGAAAGCCAATACAGAGATCTTTTTATCATAGAATCTTTGGAAGTGTTTGATTTTAGTGAACCATAAACCAAAGATTGGTTCAATGAGATTATTTGATTCCAAGTATTGAATTGCTATTGATGGATTATAGTAGATACAATTTGCAATGATTTCCAAAAGATATACGACGAATTCCTTTGATTTTTGATTATTTTTATCGTTATTGAGTAAACGAGCACAAGCTATCTCCATAACTGGTGCGATAATATTATCTATACGACCTTTGGCACGTTGAATTAAAGATTCCATGATTTTACATGTATCACCTGCATCGACTGGTTGTTGACTAATATCACCTACCATCTTTTTGTACATATTAAACACCATTTCAATATATTGTGGTGTGGAGATGAAATGTTCAGTGCCATAGGAGATATAGTTATCCAATGGATTGACGTATGATGAAGCGAAATCACAAGCACACTCATCGAAAAGACCCATAATTTGTGGGAATAATGACCAAAGTGATGGTGAGATTGATTTTGGATAGTAGGTGATAAAAGTGAGAATACGAAGTGCCTCATCTAAATACATCATATGATCTGGAGTGAAAAGTATTTTAAGAATTGGTACGATTTGTTGTTCTAAAGCATTGAAAACATCTGGAATATCTTTGAGTGCTCTCAAGAGAGTACAATAGACACCTAGACAATCTTGAGTGGCCATACCACTTTCACCAGTTTCATCACTACTTTCCAACTCTAAGAGACGTAAAAATTGTTCGGAAAGGTTCTTACAGAGATTAACGGCGTATGGTGCAATCTCATGTTTGAAACGTTGAATGATCGATTCTATGGCAATGACAAGATCTTCTGATTCTGCTTCACTAAGAAGACTAAAGATTTTATCCAACAATTGTGGAAGGATTGGACGAAGTTCATCAACACCTTGATTTGCACGTACTAAATTACAAATTGATGCACCAGCTTTAACACGAACTGGTAAATCATTATCAGACATTAAACCTAAAATTATTTTCAATGCATTTGAGAAATAGACTGGATCTGTGAATTGAATATTATAGAATTCACTAAATAAAGAGCATGCACGAGCTTTTAAGAAACCATATTGTGATGTAAGTTCTGGGAAAACATGAAGTAATAACATTTGTTCAAGATTAGATTTATAGAATGAGATATTCTTCAAGTAGGCAGAGAGTACACTAATTATAATTAATACACCATCCTTTTGACGTGGATTCTTTTCAGAAGCATCGGTAGCACTATTATATTTATTTAACAATTGAATACAGAAACCCATAATCATATCAAGATTGGCTCTACCACGTTTTCCAACTACATCTATCATGAAATTTAATACTTCAATACGAGCAGTGGCGAAATTCATTGATGATTCAAATTGAGAACGAAGGAACTCATGTGGATCGCATTCCCAAAGTTCTGCATCTTTATCATTGAAACAAATGATTGGGAAGAATACTTGTTGAATTAATGTTGGTAACATTGGTTTCATTGCAACATAAGTTACACCATATTTAACAGCGAATGAAAAGTATTCAACTAGTTTTTGTTGATAACGTTCATAGTGAATACCTTTGTACAATGATTCTAATGTTGATAATTGGTCATAGTAAACTTTCATAATCTCAACAGAGTAAACTGGCATGTATAATTTATTCAATGCTTTAGTGGATGGATGATCGGTACTTCTAACGCTAGTTGCTGATTTTCTAAATAATAAATTCAAAAGTTTGGCTGTGGTTCTCTTTAATAACCACCATTGATTCTTTCTGCAATCTTCAGCAAATTTTACATTTTCTTGTGGTGTAATGGTTCTTTGAATAATACGTACAAATTGTGATAACCATTTATTGAAAATCTCTGGTTGAATTAAATAATCTGGAATTTCAAAATGAATTGCATATCCAAAGATCTTTATAAGTTTCTTTTGCATTAATGCTGATTCAACAGTTTGATGTTGTGATAAAAATTCTAAAATTTGTAATAATAATGGGAAAACATCATTAACAATTTTATATAATGTTTCTTTTTTCTTATCACCCATTGTAATATATCTTTTTTTTTTTTTAAAAAAAAAGAAAAATTGAAAAGAGTTAAAAATTAATATTTTTTTTTTTTTTTTTTTTTTTTTTTTTTTTCTTCTTTTATCTTTACTCACCTAAATCTTTTAATACCTAATTGAATTGAAGTTAAGCCGGCTAAAATTAATTTAACATCTTGAGTATTAATATATTGAATTGATTTTGGTAATAATGAAGCCCATTTATCAGGGAAATCACGATTTGCGATAATTTCAATCATTGCTTCAATTTGATTTTGAACTAAATGATGTGAATGTACTAAAAGATCGATGAGATTCTCTTTAATGAATTCTCCATCTTCTTCAGTGATTGGTGATTCACCTTCAACACCTCTCCATTTTGCAATGATCATATTCTTTAAAAAAATTGAAACACCTTGTTTAATTGAAATATCAACTTCATTTGATGCTAAAATTTTTAATAAAATTCTTGAATATCCTTCTGTTACTTTAATCTAAATTTTTTTTTTTTTTTTATTAATTTGAAATAAAAAAAAATAAAAAAATAAAAAAATAAAAAAATAAAAAAAAATATTAGATTTTTTATTTTTATTTATTTATTTTTATTTTATTTATTATTTTTTATTATTATCTTAATTTTTATTTTTTTAATTTTTTTTAATTTTTTTTAACATACTTGTTGAAGTTGAGCTTCAGCAGCTTTGATGACATTAGCATCATGGTGAAGAGTATGTTGGAATAATTGAATGGTTTGAATAATTGGATCCATTTCTATTTATTAATGAGATACTATTACTAAAGCTATTGAAAAAAAAAAAAAAAAAAAAAAAAAATTCTCGTCTTTTTTAACGAACGAAAATTATTTTTTTTATTTTTCAAATTTTTTTTTATTTTTTTTTTTTTATTTTTTTTTTTTTTTAAAATATATTTTTTTTTTTTTTTCATTAATTTTTATATGAACCAATTCAATATTTTTCGATCACAAAAATCTAAAAATAACATCCATTTTGTGAGTTAACACAACGATTGAATTATATTAATGAATGAGATAAATAATATTAATAATAACATTAATAATAATAATAACAATAATCAAAATGAAAATGAAAATTATATTCAAAATATAATACCAATTATTATTGAAGAGCCAGTGTTAATCGATAATAATAATAATAGTAATAACAGTAATAGTATTAATGATGATAAATTAATTGAACATAATGATAATAATGAAGATGAACAATTAAAATTAAAAAAATTATTATTAAAAAGACAATTAGGTATTAACGAAAATGAAAATGATTTTATTCAACAACAACAACAACAAGAAGAGATAAAATCAATTGTAGAGGAGGAGAATTTAAATATTGTCAATGAAGAAAATAGAAAACAACAAATTTTAATCGAATCATTTATTGATTTTCAAAATTCATTAAAAGAATATTGTAGTGGACCAATAATATTAAATGAAGATCAATCTAATAATTCACTTGAAAAGTTTTATAAAGGTTCAAAATGGTCCCCTGATGGAACTTGTTTATTATCTTGTACTGAAGATAAATTTATAAGATTATTTGAAATGTAATTAAAAAATATATGAATCAAAAAAAAAAAAAAAAAAAAAAAAAAAAAATTTTTAATGTATTAAAATAATTTTTCTTTTTTTTTTTTTTCTTCATATAGTAATAATAATTATAATGAAAACAATGAAATTTTAAATATTGATAAAGCAGTTATTGAAATTAAAGAATTTGAAAGTATTTATGATTATTGTTGGTATCCATTAATGAACTCAAATAATCCAGCAACATGTTGTTTTTTAACTTCATCAAAAGAATATCCAATAACATTGTGGGATGCTTTTAATGGTAATAAAAGATGTACATATAAACCATATAAAGATGTTGATGATTTAGAATCTGCTTATTCAATTCAATTTAATTCAAATGGAACAAAGTAAATATATATTTATTATTTATTATTATTTATTATTTATTATTTATTATTTATTATTATTAAAAGATATTAATTGGTTTTTTTTTTTTTTTTTTTTAGAATTTATAGTGGATTTAAAAATTCAATAAAAATTTTTGATATTGACAGACCAGGTGATTATTATAATGAGATTAAAACAACATTTAAAAAAAATAAAAATAAAAATAAAAAGAGAATAAAAGGTAATAGTTATGGAAATGAAGAAAATTTAAATTTATCAGGTATTATTAGTTGTATTACATTTGATAAACAATCAAGTAGTGGATTTTTTGCAGCATCAACATATAATGGTAATATTGGTTTATTTGATGAAAGAATGGATGAATTAGTTGATATTTTACCAGATCCAATTAATTTAACTTCTCAACAAAATCATAGTGATAAAATGAATATTAATACAAAGATGGGAATAACACAAATTATGTTTTCACCAAAAGATTCAAATTATTTATTTGCATCATTTAGAAAATCAAATTATATAATTGGATGGGATATTAGAAATACAGTTGCACAACAAGTTTATCAATTATATAGACCATTATCAAGTCATCAAAGATTACAATTTGATATTGATCCATTCTCTTCAAGATATTTATCAACTGGTAGTCAAAATGGTCAATTATTAATTTATGATTTATTTAATAATGGTAATTTAATTTATAGTAATAATTCTTTAAATCAATCTTTAAGTTTGATTAATAATGAAAATAATAATAATTATAATAATAATCAATCAGATAATATTTGTATAAATTCAACATCATTTCATCCATTTTTACCATTAATTTCTCTAACATTTGGAGAAAGACAATTTAATTTAAATAGTAATAATAATAATAATAATAATTTAAAATCATTTTCAATATTAAAATATTGAAAAAAAAAAATAATAAAATAATAAAAACAATAAATATAGTTTTATTATTTATTATATTGTACATATACTAAAATTTAAATGATTCTTAAATTTAATTTAATTTTTATATATTACTTTACTTTTTTTTATTTTTTTTATAATATTTTAAAAATTTAAAGTTGAAAATAAATCATCAAAAGTTTCAGCTCTACGAATACAATTAATTGAATTATTTAATAAGAGATATTCGGCAGATCTTAATTTACCATTATAATTGAAACCCATACTATGACCATGAGCACCAGTATCATGAATTACTAATGTATCACCACGATGAATTTTTGGTAGTAAACGATCAATACAAAATTTATCATTATTTTCACAAAGTGAACCAACTACATCATAGGTTTCCTTTGAATTTGAATCCTTTGGATTTAAAACTGTGATATGATGATAAGCACCATACATACCAGGACGCATTAAATTAACCATACATGCATCAACACCAATATATTCTTTATAGGTTGATTTTGAATGAATTGCTTTTGTAACCAATACACCATATGGACCAGTGATAACTCTACCACATTCAGTGACAACATTTAATTTAGATAATCCTTTATCAACAATTATTTCTTTATAGGCATTTGAAATTTTTTCAGTCAATTTCAAATAATCTACAGATTGTTGATTTGGACGATATGGTATACCAATACCACCACCTAAATTTACCATTTCAAATGTAATACCACATGATTGAGTTAATCTGGAAATAGTTGAAAAAAGTATACGTGCTGTTTCTTCAAAGTACTCTAAACCTAATTCATTCGATGCTACCATACAATGAAGTCCAAATCTTTTAACACCCAATTCTTTGGCTTTACTATATGCAGCTTCTAAATCATCACTAGTTAATCCAAATTTTGCATCCTTTGGATTACCAATAATATCATTACCTTTTTTTAATGGTCCTGGATTATATCTAAAACTAATAATCTCTGGCATTATACCTCCTAAACTTTCATAAAGATATTCAATTTGTGTTATATCATCTAAATTTATAATTGATCCTAATTCATAGGCTTTTTTATATTCTTCTGATTTTGTATTATTTGATGTAAACATAATTTCTTCATTTTTAAATCCAACTAAAATTTTAATTAAAATAAACAAAAAAAAAAAAAAAATAAAAGAAAAAAATATTAATATTTGAATAATATATATACATTAATTTTTTTTATATTTTTGTTTTTGTTTGTTTGTTTGCTTAAATTTTACCTTTTTCTGATAATATTAATTCAGCTAATGAAGAACAATCAACACCCATACCAATTTCTTTTAATAATTTTAAAATTGATGGATTTGGTGTTGCTTTTACTGCAAAGTAATTTTTATAGTTTGGGAAATGTTTTTTAAAACAATTCATTAATAATTCACCATTTTCTTTAATTTTATCACCATTA
Organism: Dictyostelium firmibasis; assembly: GCA_036169595.1. Classification (NCBI taxonomy): domain Eukaryota; phylum Evosea; class Eumycetozoa; order Dictyosteliales; family Dictyosteliaceae; genus Dictyostelium; species Dictyostelium firmibasis. Next base: position 975,927 of record CM069769.1, read on the forward strand.
TAAATATGAAATGGTGTTGGATATTCATTCACTGCTTTAATAATATCTTGTTCTAAGAAATTTAATTCTTTTTTTTCATCATTATCAATTGGTTCCATCGTTTTTTTTTATAAAATTAAAAAATTAAAAAAATCTTTTTCAAAAAAAAAAAAAAAAAAAAAAAAAAAAAATATAAAAAAATAAACCAAAATTAATTCAAGAAATATTTTTAAAAAAAACAACAATTTCCATCAAAAACTCTTTGGCTAATGCTTTTACTAAAGTTCACTCATACTTTAAATTGATAATCATAAATAAAATAAATTATGTTTTAGAAATAAATAAATAACAATTCTTTATTTTTTATTTTTTATTTTATTTTTTTTTTTTTTTATATTTTTTTAGACTTGGTGAAAAATAGATTTGTGTCTTTATAATATTTTTATCCTTAATAGTAATTATAGAGATTTCTTTTATTTTTTATTTTTTTAAAATAATTTAACTTCATTTTTTTATTTTAAATATTTTCCAAATTAAAAATAACCATTATAAATATTTTGATTAAATACTGATTTTTCTGTTTTTTTTTTTTTTTGTTTTAATTGTTTATTTAACACCATCCAGTGGATTATTTTTAAAAAATTTTAAAAGTGTGAAAATCTTTTTTTATAAAATTTTTATTTGTTTAAAATAAATATATTTTTTTTTTTTTTTTAATTTCTTTTTTTTTTTTTGTTTAAAATTTCATTTTTTAATTTTCTTTTTTTTCATTTTTTTTTTTTTTCTTTTTTTTCATCTCCTAAAAAACAAATAAATTTAAAGATGGGTTTCGATTTCAAATTAAAGATTTCAAATGCAGCACAATTAGTAGTGATTTCAAAAGGTAAACCATTCTTAATTGGTAAAGAAATGAGTAATGTATGATTATTTTTTTTAAAAAAAGAAAAAAAAAAAAAATAATAAAATTAAAAAAAGATTTAAATACTAATTTTTTTTAAAAAAAAAAAAAAAGATTGAAATTATTGAAAATGGTACAATGATTGTTGATGAACAAGGTATCATTTTTGATATTGGAACATATTGGGAGATGGAGGATAAATATAAAGATAAAACATTTGAGAAAGTTTTAGATTGTACAGGTAAATCAGTATTACCAGGATTTGTAGATGGTCATACACATCCAGTGTTTAGTGGTGATCGTGTTCATGAGTTTGCAATGAAATTAGCAGGTGCAACTTATTTGGATGTTCATAAAGCAGGTGGTGGTATTCAATTTACAATCTCTCATACAAAGAGTAGTACAGAGGATGAACTTTATCAACTCTTAATACCAAGATTGAATAGAATGCTTAAGAATGGTACCACTTTAATCGAAGCAAAGAGTGGTTATGGATTAGAGACAGAGACAGAGATGAAAATGTTGAAGGTTTTAGATAGAGCATCTAAACAATTCCAAGGTGTTGAGATAGTTTCAACCTATTTAGGTGGTCATGCAATTCCAAAGGGTATGAATGCAGCAGAGGCAACCGATGACATTATCAATAAACAATTACCAGAGTTAAAGAGATTAAGAGATGCAGGTGAGATTTCACCATCGAATATCGATGTTTTCTTAGAGAAAGGTTTCTTTGAATATGATGACACTAAACGTATTCTTCAAGCTGGTAAAGACATTGGATTGGAATGTAATTTCCATGGTGATGAATTATCTTATATGAAATCTGGTGAATTGGCTGGTGAATTGGGTTGTAGAGCAATTAGTCACCTTGAAAAAGTTAGTGAAGAAGGTATGAAAGCAATGGCTTCCACTCCAACCTTTGCTGTATTATTACCAACAACCGCTTACATTCTAAGATTGGAATGTCCACCCGCTAGAAGAATGATTGAATTGGGTGTACCAGTAGCATTAGGTAGTGATTTCAATCCAAATGCTCATTGTTTATCAATGCCATTCGTTATGAATCTTGCTTGTGTTCTCATGAAAATGAATATGAATGAATCTTTAGTTGCTGCAACCCTAAATGCTGCTGCATCTATCAATAAATCATCAACTCATGGTTCATTAGAAGTTGGTAAATTCGCAGATCTAGTTATCTTATCTGCAAATAAATGGGAACATATCATTTATGAAATGGTTGATCCACCAATTTCTCATGTCTTTAAAAAGGGTAATTTAGTTTTTTCTCAATAAAATAAAAAAAAATTTTAAAAAAAAAAAAAAAAAATAGAGTTTGTTTATTTTAATTATTTGTGATTTTCGTTGATAAATATTAATTAATTTGGAAAAAATAAAAAAAATTGGGAAAATGAAAACTTTTTTATTTATTTTTTTTTTAATTTTAATTTTAATTTTTTTAAAATGAAAACTTTTTTATTTATTTTTTTTTTTTTTTTTTTTTTTTTTTTTTCAAAACAGCCGAAAGAAGTATCTGAAAATATAATAATGAACAGAACAAAAGTTTTATCAAGTTATTTAAATTTATTAAGAACAGAGAAAAAAGTGTTTCATAATGATAGAAAAGCACTTGACCATGTAATGAATTTAACAAGAATTCAATTTAGAGATAATCAAAATGAAACTGATAACACAAAAATTAATGAAATGGTTGAGCATGCAAATGCTGTTTCTCATTTTTTAGTTAAAGATTTAATTCAAGGTGTTAGAAAAGATGATAAAGTTATTCGTATGTTTTTTTAGATATAGAATAAATAAACAAATAAAAAAAGATAATAAAAATATTATAATATTAATACTTGAGTTATTTTTTATAAATATTATAATATTTATAAAAAAAAAAAAAAAAAAAAAAATTCAGAACTTAAATTTGACGAAAATACAAAATCATATCAACAATATGAATTTGTAAATGATCAACCACCACAAAGAAAAAAGAGAGGAAAAATTCAAATTGATGAAGAACCAACAACTTGTTGTGGTGGTGGTTGTGGTAAACCAATGCCTTCAAATAATTCTGAAAAAACAACTTGTTCATAAAATTAAATTAATCTTAAATAAATAATAGTAATAATGAAAAAGAAAAAAAAAGAAAAAACAATAATAACAATATATATACCCCCCTCTCTCTCCTCTCCCAAAAGAAAAATAATTATAACAATAAATTTTTTGTATAAATGTAATTATTTCTTTTTTTTTTATTTGCATATTTTTTTTTTTTTCAAATCCTTTCAAAGAAATAACATATGAAGTAAAAAAAAAAAAAAAAAAAAAAAAAAAAAAAAAAAAATCGTTTAAAAATAAAAACAGATAAAATAAATTACTATAAATTAGTTGTGATATTAATTTTATTGTTAATTTGGCAAATTTAATAAAAACAAATAAATAATATACCAGTGGGGGTACAAACAAATAAAATTTTTTTATTTTTTATTTTTATTTTTATTTCTATTTTTTTTATTTTTTTTTTTTTTATTTTATTTTAATAATTTCATTATTTTGTAAAGTTTTTATTATAATTTTATTTAATTTTTAAAATATTATTTTTTTATAAATAAAATAAAAAAATAAATTTTTAATTTTTGTATTTGTGTATAAAAATTAATAATATTTGATCATAGCATTAAAAAAAGAAATAAAAAAAAATAAAAAAAAAATGAAAAGTGTTAAGGTGTGTGTTGTTGGTGAAGGTGGGATTGGTAAAACATCAATGTTATTGAGTTATACTTCAAACTCAATATCTAGTGAATATCAGCCTACAGTTTTTGATAATTATTCAGCTTTGGTGATGCATAATAAAAAGATATATAATTTAAATTTGTGGGATACAGCAGGTCAAGAAGAGTTTAGTAAATTAAGGAGATTAAGTTATCCACAAACTGATGTATTTTTATTATGTTTTTCTGTTATAAATCCATCATCATTCTCAAATATTCTAGATTCATGGGTTGATGAATTGAATGAAAATTGTCCAAACACACCAGTAGTGTTAGTTGGTACTCAAATGGATTTAAAATCAAATTCATTGATACTAGATAGACTATGTGAAAGGAAACAATTACCAATTTCAACTCAACAAGGCATTGAACTTGCAAGGAAAATTAATGCTTTTGATTTTGTGGAATGTAGTGCACTAACTCAAAAAAATCTACATTTAGTATTTGAAAAAGCAATTGATGCTTGTGAAACTTATCAAAAAGATCAATCAAAAGAAAAAAAGAAAAATAATAAAAAATTAAAAAAAAATTGTATAATAATGTAATTAGTATTTTTTAAAAAAAAAAAAAAAAAAAAAAAATATTATTTTAAAAATTTTAATTAATTGATCATGATAATAATAAATAAAATCTTTTTTTTTTCTTTGTAAATATTAATTTTTGCATACAATTGTAAAACCACACTTGTTTTTTTTTTTTATTTTTTTTTAAGCACATCCTGAAACCTAAAGTAAAATCTGGATAGTAGTCAACGAATACGATCGTATGTAATTTTTTTAAGCTATTGTTCTTTATTACCAATATATTTGTACTTTGACTTTGTTCTTTTATATTATAATTCAATTCACACCAACTACAAATATGAATATTAGTAAGAATAGTATTTTTTTTTGAAAAAAAAAAAAAAGTTAAAATAATATCCTAAAGAATCTTATAATTACATAAAAATTTTTGGGTGGTGTGATTTTTTTATTATTTTATTGTTTTTTATATTATTTTAATCTTTTCTATTTAAAAATGCTTGTATATTTTTATCTGATTTTCTTTTTTTTACAAAATATTCACTCTATTAGATAATTGGAGAAAAAAAAAAAAAAAAAAGTGATTAATATTATTTGATTTGAGATAATATTATTTAAAATTGAAAAAAACTCATACCCAACTCTTTAAACAATTTTTGTTTAATTCATCATAAAACTCTTTGCATTTAGGTTCATTATCATTATTATCATCTAAACATTTATAATATTTATCTCTAGCTTCCCAACATTGAGTTCTTGATTTATTTAAAACATTCTCCTCTTTACCGTGGTAATCTGGTGCTCTTTTTAAACTATAATTAGTTCTTTCTTCTTTGGTCATTTCATTCAATGGTTTTACATTTTCTTGATCATTGTTATTTTCGTTCATTTTCAAACAATAATTCAATTACTTTAAAAAAAATAAAAAATAAAAAAAAATTAAAAAAAATTTAAAAAAAAAATGAAAAAAAAAATAATGCCATAAATAAAAAAAAAGAAAAGTAGAAAATTTTACCAGATAATATTGTTTTTTAATTTTATAAATTTTATATTTTATCTTTTTTTTTTTATTTTATTTTTTTTTTTCTAAATAAGATTATATTTTTTAATTTTTTAAAAAAAAACATAATTGACTCAACAATTGACAAACGAAGATATTATTATCATAAAATTTAAATATTTCCAATTTTTTTTTTTTTTTTTAATTTTGTTTTTTTTTTTATTTTTTTAATTTTGCAATGTGATGATCAAAAAATTTAATTTAAAATTAATTTTTTTTTAATTTTTTTTTTTTTAAATTTTTTTTTTTTTTAAATTTTTTATGAAATGAAAAAAATAAATTTAATTTCAATAATTATTTTAATAGTTTCAATTGTTTATTATAGTTATATTCAAAATACAAATAATAATCAAATAATTGAAGAACAAGAAAATTTTAAAATGTGTGATCATAAACATTTAGTTGATAAAGTTGATAGATTGGTATTACCAAATAATGTTGTACCAAGTAAATATGATTTACATCTTAGACCAAATTTAAAAGATTTCGTATTCAGTGGCAAAGTAGATATTACAATCAACATTGTTAAACCAACCAAAACTATCATCATCCATTCAATTGATATTGAAATTCAATCTGTAAAGATCTTAAATCAACAAGCCACCTCTGTCACCTACTATGAGCCAGAAGAAGTTGCAATCTTAGAGTTCCAAGATGAATTACCAGTCACTGAGAATACAATTCTCTCCATTGATTTCACTGGTATTTTGAATGATAAATTAAAAGGTTTCTATCGTTCTAAATATGTTGTCAATGGTGAAGATCGTTACATTGGTACCACTCAATTCGAAGCTACAGATGCTCGTCGTGCTTTCCCATGTTTTGATGAACCTGCCTTAAAGTCTTTCTTTAATATTAAAATTACCATCGCATCCCATTTAACTGCTCTTTCAAATATGGATACAACTTCTGTAATTGAAAATAATGATGAAACAAAAACTTTTATGTAAATATTAAAATATTATATATATTTTCATTTAAATGTGAATTTATTAATTACTTTTCTTTTTAAAAAAAAAAAAAATTTATAGTTTTGAACAAACACCAAAGATGAGTACTTATATTGTTGCCTTTGTAGTTGGTGAATTTGATTACATTGAAAAGTTCACAAAAGAAGGTATTAGGGTTAGAGTATACAAATGTATTGGTAATAAAGAATCAAGTGAATTCGCTTTAGATGTTGCCACCAAATCATTATCATACTTTATTGATTACTTTGGTATTCCATATCCATTAACAAAGGCAGATCACATCGCTATTCCTGACTTTACATTTGGTGCTATGGAGTAAGGTTTTTTTTTTTCGACAACTTTTTTTTGGGCAATATTAATTCTTTTTTTTTTTTTCTCTCTTTTTTTCATTGTTATTTAGAAATTGGGGTTTAATTACTTATCGTGAATCAATTTTATTAACATCAGATAAGACAACTCTTCGTACTAAACAAAGAATTGCCAATGTAATTGGTCATGAATTGTAAGTTTTTTTATTTTTTTTATTCTTTTTTGTGTTGGGAATATTAATTTTTTTTTTTTTTTTTTTTTAGAGCACATCAATGGTTTGGTAATTTGGTAACAATGGAATGGTGGAGTCAATTATGGTTAAATGAAGGTTTCGCAACATTTATGGGTTATTTATCAACTCATCATTTATTCCCAGAATGGGAAGTTTGGAACGATTTCTCCGATTGTTATAGAAATGGTGCACTTCGTTTGGATGCATTAGAGAATTCACATGCAATTGAGGTACCAGTACGTTCATCATCACAAATCACAGAGATTTTCGATGCCATCTCCTACAATAAGGGTTCATGTGTCATTCAAATGTTAGAGAGTCGTTTCGGTGAATCCTTTAGAAAGGGTCTCCATCATTATTTGGACACTCATTCCTACAAGAATACCAATACCGAAGATCTTTGGGCTTCAATCTCTTTGATTAGTGGTGTTGATGTCAAATCATTCATTGATTCATTCACAAAGTATCCAGGTTATCCAGTTGTCTCCTTTACTCCAACCTCAACCGAAGGTACCTTTGAATTGACCCAAAAGAAATTCAGATTACAAGGTTCAGAGAAATCGGACGATCCAATTTGGAATTGTTTCATTAGATTCCAAACTGGTAGTGCCGGTCAACATGAATTCATCTTGGAGAAGAAATCCGATACCGTCACAATTCCAAACTTTAAACAAGGTGATTGGATTAAACCAAACTATGGCCAAACTGGTTATTTCCGTGTTGCATATGCTCCAGAGACCATCAAATCTTTGGTTCCAAAGATTAAATCAATGGAAATTCCAACACCAGATCGTTTGGGTTTATTATCTGATGCTTTCAATCTTTGCAAAGCTAATACCACCTCAATCTCTGCCTACATGGATTTGGTTATGGCATTCGAAGAGGAGAAAGAAAGCAATGTTTGGGATTTCATTATCGATAGTCTTAGTTCAATTCAAACCTTGGTAGAGGATCAACCATACTCTAGCAGATTCAATGAAATCTTTGCTCAACTCTTGAAGCCACTTTCAAAACGTTTAGGTTTCGAACCAACCAAAGGTGAACCATCCTCTGATACTTTGTTAAGAGATAAAGTAAACACCAAATTGGGTATGTTGGGTGATGTTGATATCGTTGCTGAGTGCAAGAAAAGATTTGAAGCTTTCCAAGCAGACTCTTCAAGTTTACCATCAGATATTCGTTCAACTGTTCTCGCTACTATCGTAAAGAATGGTGGCGAAGCCGAACAACAAATCATCATTGATCAATATCTTAAATCATCTTTAGTCGCCGAAAAAAACTCTTACCTCTTAGTACTTGCCTTGGCTCCAAAGGAGGAATTGGTTGAAAAAGCTCTCAACTTTGCTCTTTCCTCATCCGTTAGAAGTCAAGATAGCTACATGGTATTCTTTACCTTACCAAATCGTGTTCGTCAATTCGCTTGGGCTTACTTCACCAAAAACTTTAATCAAATCAATGAAACCTTTAAAAACTCTCCATTGTTTGGTCGTATCATTGGTAGTTGTCTTACCTCCAAAATGGATGATTCTCAATACAACGAAATCGTCAACTTTTTCAAAGACCATCCAGTCCAAATCGCTGACCGTTCAATTAAACAGGATTTAGAAATGGTTACAATCAATTCAAATTGGTTCAAAGGTTTTAATCAAGATTTATCAAATTGGATTCAATCAAAATAAAAAACTAAAAAAAAAAATTGGAATCAATAATAAAATTTTCTTCTGTATTAATTTTGAGTCAACCAATTTTTATAATTGGAATTCTTCATCTTTTTAAATTTTTTTTATTATATTTTTTTCTAATATTTGAGATTTTAAAATGTGTTTTAGTTTATACTTGGGATAATTTCCCGATTTATTTGTTGTATATCAGATATTTTATTATTATTTTTTGGAAAAAAAAAAAGTTATTATTTTTTTGGATATTTTCTTTTTTTTTTAAAATAATTTAAAATATATTTATTTAATTTATTGGTTTAAGAAATCACATTTTTTAATATGATTTTTCTTTCTTTGAATAAATTGCATTTTGTAATCCTCTTAATTTACGAAGTGGTTCATATTTTGAATTTAAAATGTGATAAACAAATGCGATGATAAAATACACTTTGGTAAATTTTGACACTAAAAGCAAACTGGTGAGTGGAAACATAAAGTAGTAAAACCACAAGAATGCTGATGCATAAATTGATAAAGCTAAAAAAAAAAAAAATGGAAATAATTAATTATAATGATGATAATAATAATAATAATAATAATAATAATAATAATAATAATAATAATAATAATAATAATAATAATAATAATAATAATAATAATAATAATAATAATAATAATAATAATAATAATAATAATAATAATAATAATAATAATAATAATAATAATAATAATAATAATAATAATAATAATAATAATAATAATAATAATAATACATACAAGGCTTTTGAACTGTATATGGCATTGAGTAAGTTTTATTTTCTTTCAAGTATTGTAACATTTGATCTTTTTCATGATAACGATTAAATAACCAATTTTGAAGTTGATTTTCATCTTTTGGAATTTCGTTGAGTGAATATCTTTTTATGTGAATATTTACAACTTTTGGATTTGTACCACTAATACATGTTAAAATGGTTGGTTTACTTTCGTATCCAATTGTTACATCATATACACAATCAATTGTATCTCTCAATGGTTCAATACATGCATGTAAACCTTTATGTCTTGGTAAAAGTACATTATTAAATTTTGGGAATCCATTTTTATCTGCAAACTATTATTGAAAATAAAAATAAAAATAATAATAATAATATTAATAATAATAATAATAATAATAATAATAATAATAATAATAATAATAATAATAATAATAATAATAATAATAATAATAATAATAATAATAATAATAATAATAATAATAATAATAAAATATTTATGATTTTTTTGTGTTTAGATTTCTCTTTTTTTTTTTAAAAAAAATACATACATCCCAACTTTTTTTTAATTTAACATCATCAATATCAGTGCCTTCTGGGAAAATAACTAACCATGGCTTACATTCATTTTCTTTATATTTATTAATTTTATATTGAATATGATTTTCATCGAATGACCAATCTCTTGTTAAGAAAATGTAATCTAAATTATCACATCCCCATCCGACACCTGGTACAAATCTTACTTCCTATTAATTCAATAATTAATTTGTGAAAAAAAAAAAAAAAAACAATTTTAATAAAAAAATACTATACGTTTTTAAGTAAAACTTTAATTTTTGATAAAGCTTTCTTTCTTTGAGCAATACTGAAAGAGAATAACCAATCAACCTCTGATGGATGATTCATCATCATAATTATAGATTCACCCTCTTGAATATCATCACCATAATATCTAATCTCTATACCATTGAGAACTTCAAAAACAAATAAAACTAACCTGAACCATGCTCCTGCAATATGACTATGCAAACTGAATGCTAACTTTTTATAAAATGGTTCAATGAATGCAATCACTGGAAACATTAAAAATGTTGATGCATAAACTGATGAAATTAATATTATAAAAATTGATGATATCCTTCTAAAATATTTTAATATTTCGTCCATCTTTTTGTTATTGTTGTTGATTTTTTATTGGTTTGTAGCTTTAAAAATTTTTTATTGAATTAAAAAAAAAAAAAAAGAAAAAAAAAATATTAAAAAAAAATTATAAAAAATTTAAAAAAAAAATTATAAAAAATAAAAAAAAAATGGGTGTTGTTTCGTAAAATAAAATTAAAATATCTGACCTCTCCTCCACAAATCGATTGAAAGTCGACAATTTTTTTTTTTCTTTTTTTTTTTTTTTTTTTTTTTTTTTATTTTAAATAAATTGAGTGATATACCAATTAAGAAATAAAATTTATTTATTATTTTATTTTTATTTTTTTTCTCAATTATTATATAATTTTTAAAAAAAAAAAAAGAAAATAAAAAAAAATATTTTTATGAGGTTTTTTATAATTTTTTTTTAAAATTTTTTTATTTTTTTAAGATTGACACTTAAAAAAAAAAAAAACATTTTGATAATTATTTTCAATAGTGTCAATCTTTACAGAATTAAGTTTCACTGACACCACTAACTATTCTAAAAAATGCAATAAAAGGAAATGTTTTTTTTTTTTTCATAATATTATTTAATTAACTAATTAATTAGGTAGAAAAATAAGAAATAAAAAATATTAAAATAATGGACATTAATTTCAACCCTGGTTTATTGGAATATAATTATTATGGCTCAGATACAATGAATTTAGGTATGACATCAATTCTTCAAAATAATAATTTTGATGAGGAATTCACGGATGTTGAGGCTCTATTTAAAATAATGAATAATAACAAATTTGAATATGAAATAAATAGTAATGTGCAGCCAATGTTCATGATTGAAAGTGATTTTTCATATCCACATTCTCCATCATACGCTGAAGAATCTATAATATCATCAAATTTCCAAACAACCTATTATGTTCCAACATCTATTCCCAACCCTATCATAAGTATCAAAAGTTATTATTCAAAATGTGAGCGTGTTTTTCTAAAAAAAGAAACCTTCAACTGCGAATTAAAACCAAACTCTCCTACTAGTTTTATAAAAAAATATCACTCGTTTACTTGGGACTTATAATACTGTCCACATCACACAGTTTTACAATTAAATATGTATTTTTAGAAATAGAACAAAACAAATTTAAATAAAATAAAAAAAAATTCCAAAATTCCAAAATTTCAAAATTCCAAAATAAAACAAAGTGGGTAAAACCATATTAATATCTATTTTATTTCTCTGTGGAAAATTAATTGTAATTTGGGTCTATTAGAAATAATAAAATTGTGTTTAAAATTATTTTTTTAAACGTGATATTAATTAATTTTTGAAATTTTTTTTTGTGGTGTTTAAATTAATATCACATTTAAAAAACAAAAATATTTACTCAAAAAAAAAAAAAAAAAAAAAATTAGAAAAAATTAAATAAAATAAAATTCAAATGTTTTATGGAGATGTAAAAAAAATGTTATTAATATTATTTTTTTATTTTTATTTTTAACTATAGATTTAGTATTAATAAATTTTTCAATATAAAAAAATTGAAAGGGGAAAATTAAACAAGGAAAAAATATTAGAAAAATATGAAATGTAGGGCCCTGTCATAAAAGGTATCAATCAATAGTATAACTATATCGGGTATCTATAGATTATTTTCAATTGATTTAAAAATTAATTCTACATAAATAAGAACATTTTTGAATATCAAAACTATCGGAACCCTATTCGAAAAATAACCTTATTGGTGATTAATTCAATATGTAGAGAAAGGTAGGAAACAGCAAATTATTTCAATGTTGGGAAAATTCTCTTTTAAACTTAGTGTTTGAATTAAAAAACACTACAGGAGAAAAAGCATAGGTGAGAAACTCAACCGATAAAGGGAAGGCTACCAGACACATTAGAGATTATTGTAGAAATGAAATCCTTGCATATTGGCATCTCATCGTATAGCAAGCTGAAAGCAAACAAGAAAAAAATAAGGAATATTCTGACAAAAGTAGTGTGAGAGATCTTTGACACCCAGATATAAAACATGACTTTGTTTTGATCATCAAAGGTCAATCAGGGAAGCTTTTTAGCATAAAATTCATTATTTAAGTTTCCTGGTCTATTAAAAAGTAAAATGAGGAAATCGAATGGAAAAAATTATTTAAATTAGCAACTTAATAAATTTTTATTTTTATATTCTATTTTAAAATATTATGATTCAAACCAAAAAAAAAAAGAAAAAAAAAAAAAAAAAAAGCTTTTTTATAAAAAAAGGGTTTAAAAATTTACTGGTACCTACCCTAAAAGAATCTCAAAACAAACCAAAATGTATTTAAAACTATTAAAGTCAACAAACAAAACAAAATAAAACAAAAAAAAAAAGGGTAAAAAAAAAAACAGGAAAAAAAAATACTATTTAATAAAAAAAAAAAAAAAAACCTGGTTATAATATTACTTTACATTTTTATATATTTGATTTTTTTAGAAAATAAAAAAAATAATTATAAAATTTTTGGTAGTATCAGCTTTCGAAAAAAAAAAAAAATAAATAAAAAAAAATAAAAAAAATAAAAAAAAAATAAAAAAAAACAAATTACAATAATATTCAAAGTAAAAATTCATTCTAAATAATCATTGAGTTAGCCAGTTTAAATAAATACTGGCCCTGTTTTTCTCTGTTTATTAAACAGGATTTTCAAAAGTCAATAAAAAAAATTATGTTCAAAATTTGATTCCAAAAAAAAAACAAAAAAAAAAAACAAAAAAAAAAACAAAAAAGTTAAAAATTTCCAGGTTTCCTGGTAAAAACAAAAAAAATGAAAAAAATCAATTTTTTTAGTTTAATTTTTAGATAGTTTTTTGTTAATCAACCACAGAGATTCAGACCATCAATTCTTTTTCTTGTTTGATAGGACCTTTGACATTATGTCATCATTATAGAATTATTATGGTTAGTTAGAAGAAAAAATGTTTTGTTTTTCACTTAAAAAATTAGTAAAAAAAAAAAAAAAAAAAACAAAAAAATCCAAAAATAAACAATTATTATAAACCTATTTATAATTAAAACAACACACTATGAAATATCTAAGATCCTCTTTATGGTGCACGAATTTTATTACTATAATACGATTTGATTTGACAAAAAAAAATTTGATTTGATTATTATATTTTCAACATTCACAAAAAATATAATGAAAAAAATCAAGAAATAAAATATCAAAAACAAAAAAAAAAAAAAAAAAATAAAAAAAAAAAAATTAATAAATAATAAAAAAAAAAAATAATAATAATAATAATTAAACAGCTCATATAGATTATTATTATTGCCACCCATTCAAATATTTTTAAATGTTGGGCTATAAGTTTTTTTTTTTTTTTTTTTTTTTTTTTGATATTTTATGTTTTTTTTTTTTTTTTCGCTCTCTCAAACTCAACAAATCTTAATTTCCTGGTTTTAATAAATCATATTAAATTGCATTAAAAAATGAAAAAAAATAAAAAGCAATTGAGTTGAAAAAAATAAAAAAAAAAAACAAAAATTAAAAAAAAATAAAATTTTTTTTGTACATGTTTAGAAAAAAAAAAAAAAAAAAAAATTAAAATTAAAAAAAAACAATTGATTATTATTATTTTCTAAAAATATCTCTTTAAAAAGACAAAAAAAAAAAAAAAAAAAAATTTTTGTTTATTTTTTTTTTTTTTTTTTTTTTCTCACCACTATCCTTCTATTTTATAATAGTGTTGTTGAATTATTTCAACAACAACAATTACTCGCTCTCTCATTATAAATTCTTGTTTAGCCTGGTCAAGTTGGTAAGTTGGATTCGATTTTTTTAATTAAATTTAATTTTTTTCAATTTTTTTTTTAATTAAATTTAATTTTTTTTGAATTATTTTTATTTTATTTTTTTTTTTGTGCAAACCGACATGATATTTTTTTTTTTGTTTTTTTTTGAAATTATTCATATAAATTTTTTTTTCACATATAAATTTAATCGATTCTTCATACGTAAAGCAAAAAAAAAAAAAAAAAAAAAAAAAATAAAAAAAAACAAAAAAACTAAAACAAAAAAACCCCCATTATGACTTTATTTGGTTGGTGTCTTTTTATAATTTAAAAGATAATCTATAGAGTAAAAAAAAAAAAAAAAAAAAAAAAAAAAAAAAAGAAAAAAAATAAAAAAAAAAAAATTTCAAAACAACCCACATATTTTAAAAATAATTATTTTTGTTAATATGAGTTCCCTGGGTGATAATAATAATAATAGCGGTAAAGTAGATTCATTTTCAACGACAAAAAACTCAACAAGAAAATTAAACAACCAAAAAATAAATCATTTTGATTAAAAAGACTTCATTACGATAGACACACAAACACACATAAAATTTATTAATAGCATAATTTTTTTTTTTTTTTTTTTTTTTTTTTTTTTATTTATTCATTTATTAATAATATTAACTAATCTTAAATTTTTTATTTTAATTTTATTTTAATTTTAATTTATTTTAATTTTATTTTTTTTTCAAATCAAATATTTCTTAAAATATCATAAACATCCTCATTTATTCAACTATTTTTTTTATTTTTTTTTAAAAATTAATTTTATTTTTATTTATTTTTTTAATCTTAATTTATTATTAATTTATTTATTTTAAAATTTTATTGTTACTATTTTTTTTTTTTTTTTAGATGATATTAAATTAGATTCTAAAAAATCAACCACGGCTTCTAATAATAATCATTCACCTATAAATAATACAAACTTTGATAGTAGTAATAATATAAATATGACTACTAGCTCCATTAATAATGTAAATAGTCTTAGTTTATCATCATCATCTATAAATTCTTTAAATAAGATTGCTGGTGCCATTGGTGTTGGTCTTGACCAATTATTAATGGCATTATCAAATACAAAACAACAACAACAACAACAACAACAACAATTATCACATCAATCATTACATCAACAATCATTACAACCAGTACAACAATCATTACAACAACAAATAAATTCAGCTACAGTTCCATCATCACACTATCCAAACCATATAATTGATTCATTAGGTGGTATCGTTTCACATAATGTAGTCGATAGTACAACTACCAATAATAATAATAATAGTAACAATAATAATAATAATAATAATAATAATAATAATAATAATAATAATAATAATAATAATAGTAGTTCACCAGTTAGTAATGCACCATCAACAACTAGTAGTAGTGGATCAGCATTTACCAATCCAAGCTTTCTATTTGGATTCGATCAAGACCCAAGTGCCAATAGTATAACATTACAACCAGATTTCTTGTACGCCTTACAAAGTAGTTTGCCACAACAATCCTATTTGAATAATTCTTTATCATCATTACTCGGTAACACCTCTACATTAAATAGCTTAAATTTAAATCAACAATTACATCACATTCATTTACCACAATCTACATCACATAATCATATGAATTTACAAAATATTCAACATTTAATAAATAGTTATAACCAAAATCATAGCCATAATCATAATCATAATCATAATCATAATACTCATAATAATAATAATAATAGTAATAATAATAATAATAATAATATATTATCAAGTATTCATAATTTAAATAATAATAATAATAGTAATAATAGCAACAATAATGGTTTAAGTATTCACAGTTTAAATAATAATAATAATAATAATAATAATAATAATAATAATAATAATAATAATAATAATAGCAACAACAATGGTAATAATAACCATACACATAATAATTTAAATATTAATAATAACAATAGTAATGATGAGTCACAATCACATCAACCTATTGTTTGTAAATGGAATGGTTGTGAATGTAGTTTCTATGCTATCTCTGAATTTTGGATTCATTTTAGAAATGATCATTTCAAAGATAAACCAACTATTAATATTAGAAATAGTAATGGTACAAGTAGTACTTTTACAACTTGTGATTGGGATTACTGCGGTGTTGTTTTAAAAGATTTCCAAAGTTTAACAAGCCATATTAAATTTAATCATCTTTTAGATCCATTTGATCCAAGTAAGTTAAATATAATTTTATATATATATATTCTTTAAAATTTCTAACTTTTCTTTTTTTTTTCCATCTCTAAAAAATCAATCTCGTTTTCTCTCTTTGTCTTATGCCATATCCTTTCGCTTTTCCTCCTTTCCTGTTGTCTCTATCTCTTGCTCTCTCTTAACCCCTTTTGCTTGGATACTCTTTAGTCAGTAATAATAGAACTCTCTCTAGAAGAAAGAAGATAAATGTACCAATTAAAACACCACCAATCGGCTATAATAATAATAATAACAATAATAATAATAACAATAATAATAATGGTCATAATAATAATAATAATGGTAATAATAACAATAATAGTAATAATAGTTTTATAAAATCTGTTGATGAATCGATATATTCTCATTTATTTAAAGAGATGACATCGAATCCAAATATGATGAATAAAGTTAATAATAATGATAACAATGTTAATAACAACGGTACTCCAAATAGTTTCTTTAGTGATGATTTTGATCAATATTGGGATTCAACATCTCAAAAATCAAAATCATCTATTTCTTCTAATAATACTACTTCTTTAGTAGGAGAAGATAGACTCTATAAGAAACAAAAATTGTATAATGACCAACAACACAACCATAATCACCACCACCAACAACATATGCACAATATGCAACAACAACAACAACAACAACAACAACAACAACAACAATCACAATATAATATAGATCAAGAATATATGAGTAGTAGTGATGTCGATTCATCACCATCACCCTCAAATATTTTTGGGGATCAATCATCACAACAACAATTACCACCTCCACAAGCACTTTCAACATCACAAGCTGTACCAGAGAAACCAGTAAAGAGAACCAGTAAAAGTAAAAAGAGTGAAGATAATACTAAGCCATGCAATACCAATAAACCTTTAACAACAACTACAACTACTACCACTACTTCAGTTTCAAATGCACCATTGTCACCAGTGAAACAACAAATTATTACCGATATTCAACAACAACAACAAATCCAACTACAACAACCAACTGTAAATAGAAAACCACGTAAAAGAAAATCGTCAGACCCACCAGGACCATTCGAATGTAAATGGAGTGATTGTAATTTGGGAGCAATCTTTGAAAAGTTATCAGACTTGGGTGAACACATTGCCGATCATGTAAAGAAACAAAGAGGAAAAAAGAGTGAGTCCTATTGTGAATGGGTTGGATGTAACCGTGCCGATAAGCCACTAAAAAGTGCATACAATTTGATTCACCACATTCGTTATAAACATACAGGTGAGAAACCATTCCATTGTGATTACGCAGATTGTGATAGCCGTTTCGTTCAATTATCCGATCTCAACGAGCACAAAAGAAACATTCATAAGTTTGAAGATGGTTATGTTAAAAAGAAAAGAAATTCAAAGAAATCCGATCTACCTGATGATATTCAATTAAATAATAATAATTTCGATAATAGTATTAATAACAATAATATGAATAGCAATAATGTCGAAGTTAAATATCAACCACAACCACAACAACAACCACAACAACAACAACAACAACAACAACAACAACAACAACAACAACAACAACCACAACAACAACCACAACAACAACCACAACCACAACAACCACAACCACCACAACAACCACAACAACAACAACCACAACAACAACCACAACAAGAAGATAATATTGGAAAAGCAAATAAAAAGAAATTAACAACATCACCAGTAATTTTGGCAAATAGTAAAGTTCCACAAAGCCCAAAGACAGCTTTTAAATCGCCAAATTTACCATTTTCACAATTCCAACATGAAAATAACAATAACAACGGTGATCAAGCAATGGATGAGGATGATGAAGGTAATAACGTTGGTGATAGTAATACCAATAGTGATGAAATCCATGTTGAATATGAAGTTGCCGATTCTCACAACAACTATCAAAATTATCATACTAATCAAATCGCTGATAATGGTAATAGTAATGATGAAGCTGAAGATGACGAAGATGATGTAAAAAATAATAGCAACAACAGCAATAATAAAAATAATAGTCACAATGTTGCATCACCAGCATCATTTTCATCAATTCATAATCATCCATTAATGAATATTCATCAACATGGTACACCACCACTTTATTTCTCAACTACACCAAAACAAGTTTTCCATGAAGCTGATAGTCCTGCTCAAGTTGATTTTGTACCACATACACCAACAACAACAACAACAACAACAACAAATAACGCTTCTGCCACTTCATCAGCTCAAGCACCACATACACCAACAACAACTTCTACTACCACTACTACAACAACCACAACTACAAATACTTCTAATTCTGGTTCAACACCAGCCGTTGCCAGCAGCAGCAATGTATTATTCCCATCCAATCATTTCCCAGCTAGTCCAATACAAGATCTTAAATTATATCATTCACCAATGTTGCCATTTCCATCTCCAATGGGTACTGAATTAGGTAATGATTCATTACATCAGCCACCAGATTCACCACAAATCACAATTTCATCTGGTAAAGTTGTTTTAAGATTTAATAAGAATGTAAATAATAATAATAATAATAACAATAACAACAACAACAATAATAATAATAATAATAATAATAATAATAATAATAGTAGTAGTGCTGATAATGACAATACTGTAAATAATAACTCCTCTAATATGTCAGAACCATCACCAATTTCAGCATTTTTTCATCAACCATCCACACCATCAAAAACATTTAGAATGTTTGATAAAACCCCATCAAGTCCTTCAACACCATTAGGTTTCGATAAATTAACACTTCCATCCATTTATTCTTCTTTGGAAAATATTTCTTTAAATCCCTCAAATATTATGAATCATACTTCAACTTCACTTTCTATCTCTAAACAACAACAAAAAGTAAAAGAGCAACAAGTTGATGATCAATCATCTAAAAAAGAAAAGAATGATGAATCCTCAACAACTTCAGCCACAACAGTCAAACAAGAGGCTACTGAAGAAAAAGAAAAACAAGAGAAACAACAAAACGAGGAAAAAGAAGAAAAAGAAGAAAAATCAAAACAACAACCAGAAAAAGAAAAACAACCAATTGTCGAAGAAAAAGAACCAGAGAAACCAAAACAATATTATACTTTACCACCAGTAGAACCAAAATTAAAAGTAACCAAAAAATTATCGATGGGTTTCATTGCCGAAGAAGATGGAACTATCAGATTTGGTGAATCCGACGAAGAATACTATGAGGAAGATGACGATAACAACGACGATCAAGATGAATCCCAACAAGATGAATTGCAAAGTGAACAAGATGTTGACTTGGATAATTCAACTACTGCTATTACTTCTGTTTAATTTTATAACAATAATATAAAAAAATAAAATAAAAAAATAAAAAAACCAAACGAAACGATATGATAACAACAAAACGAACAAAAACAAAAAATATTAATAAATAATAACATTTGTAATGTTTTTATTTTATTTTTTAAATAACCAAAAAAAAAAAAACTTTAATTTATTGTTAATTTTCTTTTTTCTTCAAGTGATTTCATCATATCCCATTTATCAATTTTAATATATTGATCTTTATAGGATAAAGCTATTAATCTTGATAATGTTAACCAATAATGGAATACATCTGTAGTCATTTTTGGATCTAATTGTCTCGATTTTACAAAATCTTCTTGTATGAAATGAGTTGCATCATCATTATGGTGATTATCAGCTGAGTCATTAGACGAAGAAATTTTAAAAGTTAAATTTTTACAATGGTTTATATAATTTCTAAATTGATCTAATTTATCATTGTCACTATAATCTTGTTTTAATTGTTGACTAATTTCATTTATAGTTGGTAATTTAATTGATTTATTGATAGAGATTTGAGTTTCACCTTTAATTAACGATTTACCAAAAGAGATTGAAATCGTTGGTATATCAGTTTGAATTTCAATCGGATGAAATTTAAAATCGTATTCAACCTTTTGTTGAATCGATAGAGTATTTAGAGCATTCAATGCTTTGATACCCTGTGGTTCAACCTTACCTTCAGTTAAAAGAGTTTCATCCAATATTAAATTGCTACTTTTTGGTAATTGCAACAAACCAGATACGATTCTATTACGATCATAGTCTTTGTAAGGTACAACATCCATATCATTCAAATTTTCTAATGTCATTGAGAATCTATAGGAACGTGGTAATAAAATCTCATATAATCTTTCAATTAACTCTGGTAATCTTTGAAATTCTTCATCATTCGGTATTGATATATTCATTGAAAAATTACCAATACATAATCCTGATGTAAATGAATAAACCTTTGAAATTAAATGAAATAATAAATATTCCGATAATAGTTCATCAACTATAAATCTATTTATAAATTTAATTAATTCTTCTCTAATAATTAAATTATTATCATTTATTGAGGTAACAGTTGTTGATATTTTTGAGAATGGATTTAAATGATTTAATTTATATGGATCTAAATATCTATAGGTGATAACATGAAATTGTGGTATTAATGTATCTGGAATAGTTGAAATTTCATCAACATCTAACATTGACATTAAATCAATGATTGGTGTTTCATCGTCAACTTGATTTGAAGATGAAAATGATTGTTGTTGTAAAGTTGGATCGAATTGTGCTACGACACCAATGAATTCAATGATTTCATTGATTTTAAATGTTAAAGGTTTACCATTTTCATCCAACACAACATCATCATCATAAATGTTTACAATAAATGGTGTTTTAATATTATTTTCATCATTTGAATCAATTGGAATAGGATAATTAAATATTTTATTAATATCAATTTTACTTGTTGTTGTTTTTGTTGTTGTTGTTCCATTATTTTTTTTATTATTATTTATAGTTGATTTCTTTGAATCCTCTGTCGTAGTAGTGATTTCATCTTTTGGTTTTTTAATATCTTCATCATCATTTTCATTTTTCATATCGGCGTCATCCATATTTCTTTTTTTTTTATTTGATGATAATGATGGTTGTGGTAAACTGTCATTGTTATTTTTATCAACCCATTTATTTTCACATGGTATTGGAATACAATATAATGTCAATTTATCAAATGGTGAAGAATCAAATGAATCGAAAATTAACTCTTCATCATCGCTTAAATTAATTCTATCTTTATATTTTGAGGCTTCTAATCTCTGTATTTAAATTTTTAACTATATATTAGAATATATTTATTATATTATTTTAAAAAGAAGAATGGCATATATATTATACATATA
This sequence comes from Dictyostelium firmibasis, assembly GCA_036169595.1. NCBI lineage: Eukaryota > Evosea > Eumycetozoa > Dictyosteliales > Dictyosteliaceae > Dictyostelium > Dictyostelium firmibasis. Next base: position 997,578 of record CM069769.1, read on the forward strand.
TATTATACATATATATATACATACAATTTTATTTGTTTTAATATTTTTAATTTTATTAAAAGTTGGACAAAATTGTGGATCGAAAATATCTTGAATCATACATCTTATTTTAACTAATTTACCATTATTTAAATCGCATTGATTAATGGTTGAAACAAGGGGTATTGACTTATAAATTTGATCCTCTGAAATTATATTTTCAAAATTTTTATAAACAGTTCCATTATTTAAATTGTCTTGATTCAATTCAAATAACTTATCAACTACATTCATTGGTTTATTTAAATATTCATTTTTATCAAAATCAATATTATTATTATTATTATTATTATTGTTGTTGATCTCTGCCATAATGAATAATGATTACGGAAAAAAAGATGTAATTGTTGTTTTTCAAAATTACAAATTCTCTTAAAAATAAAAAATAATTTTTTTAATTTTTTTTTTTTTTTCACACATATTTTTTTTTTTTTATTTATTTATTTTTTTTTTTTTTTTATTTTTTTTTTTAAAAAAACAAACGCTTTTTTATTTTTTTTTTTATAAAAATTTTGCATACCAAATCCTTTCATCATTTTTTTATTTTTATTTTTTTATTTTTTTTTTATTTTTTTTTTTAATAGTATTTTCTAAGAAAAGAAGACGATTCATTTCTATTTATATATACATATATAGATATTTTTTTTAAAAAAAAAAAAAAAAGAAAAAAAAAGAAAATAAAATAAAAACACAATGAAAATTTTAAATTTAGAGGAAGAATTCAGGTTATCAGTAGAAACTTTTTTTACATTTTTCTTTGAAAATGCAAATTTTAAACAAAAGTATCATACAACAAGAGGTGATAATCAAATAGAAGTGAAACCATGGACACCAACCTCTGATAACAAATATACAAGAGAGATTTCATTTTGTTCTTTCATTTCAAATAATCCTGTAATCACTAGAATAGTTGGTGATAAATCAAAAGTAAAAGAAGTACAACATTATAAATATATTGAAAATGGGTATGTTATTTTATTTTAATTTTTATTTTTATTATTCTCATCCTCTTCCTGATAATTATATATCCTTACTTTTTTTTTTTTTATTTATTTTTTATTATTATTATTATTATTTTTTTCAAATAAATAAATAAAATAGTTCATTATATGTTTCATCAGAAACATTTTTTGATGGATCATCAGTTGGTAAAAAATTTTCATCAATTTCAGAATGGACAGTATCACCAATTAGTAATCCATTACCAGGATGTAAGGTTGTAATCGTTGTTAAAAATAACTACAATGGTACTATGTTTAAAGGTATTTTAGAAAATTGGGTACATGATACTACTGAAGACTCTTTCAAACAATGGTTAACCTTGGTAAGACAACAAGTTGAAGAGTATGAAAAGAATGAACAATTAAAGAGAATCACTCCAACTCCTGTTAAAAATAATCAAAATCAAAATATTAATAATATTAATAATAATAATAATAATAATAATAATAATAATAATAATAATAATAATAATAATAGTACCGCCAATATTATTAGTAAAGGTAAATCAATTAGCGCCAATATAAATAAGAAGATTAATATAATAAATTATATAGATGATGATGATGATGATGATGCGATGGTTGATGAAAATCAAAAATCAAATAAACAACAAAAATATAACGATAGTAATAGTGTACAACATATAAATAGTTTAAATAATGATGATGATGATAATAATGAAAAAGATTTTAGTGATTCAGAATTATCAGATATTTCAAGAAAAGCACCATCACATTTAGATTTTAATTCTGATGATGATTTAGATAAAAACAATGAAAATCGTCAAAATAATGAAGATAATGAAAGCGATAATGAAGATAATGAAGAGGGTGGTGATGATGATGATGATGATGAAGAAGATTTTGATTTTGAAGATGATTATCAATCAACAAGTGATGATAAATTTTATGATAGTAATGATGTTTGGCAAATTACAAATAATGGTAGTAATAGTAATAATGAACGTTTAGCCAATGCACGTTCAAAGAAAGATATTAAAAACTTTATGATCAATATAAATAATGATATCTCTCATTTGAAGAGTATAATCGAAGTTAATCACAATCGTTTATTTGGTTTAGAGGATGCTTTCACTCAAATTCAAAAAACAAATACAACAATCATTACAACCACTTCCTCAAATCAAAGTAGAACTTCACCATCATTAAATGGTGCTAACAATACTATTGTAGCACCACCTTCAAATTCAACAATTGTAGATAATACATATTTGGCAAAACTAGAAGAATGTGTAAAAAATATTCAAGAGGATGAAATAAAGACAAGAGAGAAACAAAAGGAATGGATTGAAAAGATTAGTGAATTAGAAAGAAAATTAAATTCAATTGGTACTGCTCAATCTCGTTCAATCTTATGGGTTAATATTTTAGCTTTAATATTCTTTTTAATTGGTTGGCCAATTGTTGCTAAAAAACTTTGGAAATCTTTATCACCATTTTTAACTTCATTATTAACCAGAAAATAACCTCAAAAAAAAAAAAAAAAAAAAAAAAAAAAAAAAAAAAAAAAAAAAAAAATATATATATACATAAATACGCAGGTATTATTATAGTGATTTTAATTTAATAAATAAAAAAAAAAACAAAAACAAAAACAAAACATTTTATAAGAACTATTTTGTGTATTAAAAAAAAAAAATTTTATATTATTTCAATTTTATTTTTTATTAAAAAATTCAAATTAATTTGTTTATGTTCAAATAATAATTTTTAAAAGAAAGAAAAAGAATTGGAATATCTAATTTAATTAATTATTATTTAGAATAAACTCGTTTAACACCTAATCGTTACTCTATTTATTAAATAAAAAAAATAATAATAAAATTAAATAATTGTTTTAATTAAATTTAAAAAAAAAAAAAAAATGAATAATTTTTTTTCTCAACAATAGATTTTAATTATTTTATTTTATTTTATTTTTTTTTTCTTCTTGATAAAGAATAAATTTTTAATATAGTGTCATTATATTATAATAACTTAAATGTCATTAATAATTAAAGATTAAATGATAAAATAAAAAAATTCATTCCCTAAACTTTAATTTTTTAATGTTTGCATCACCATAGATTTGAAAAAAAAAAAAAAAAAAAAAAAAATATTAATTATTTGTTATAAATTAAATATAAAAAAAAAACATTTAAAAAAAAAAAAAAAATTTTATAAAATTCATTATTTATAAAATAATTTTATAGTTAACATAACTAATAACAATATTTAATTTATACATACATAAAAAAAAATAAAAAAAAAATGGGACATGCATTAGGAACCATTCTTCTTTTAATTTTAGCTTTCTTTCTTTCACCATTAGCAGTTCTCATTGAAAGAGGTTGTGGTAGTTCTTTCGTTATTAATGTTTTATTATTTATTCTTGGTGTAGTTCCTGGAATTATTCACGCTTTCTGGTAAATATTAAAAATTAAATAAAAAAATAAAAAAAATTAAAACTAAAAATTAATTACTTTTTAATATATAGGGTTATTTTATCTGATCGTTAAACAACTCGATTTTAGAAATCCCCTATTCAACATCGCTATTAATATTCAATTTTTAATATTTTAATATAAATAAAAAGCTACTCTTTTTTCCTTTTTTTTCAATATAAAAACAATACTTTTATTATTTATATTATTTTTTTTATTTTCATTTTATAATAAATAAATATAGTATTATTGTTATTATTTTTTTAAAAAAAGAATAATAATCTATTTATTTATTTAATCATTAATTTATTAGTATACCAAAAGTATTTGGAACAAAAAAAAAAAAATTTCAATCCTACTAGGTTATTAGGAACAATACAAAATTTGAGGGGGAAATCAACCCGCTAATGCCAAAGTAATGGAACTCTTTAAAATCGAAATCTGCTCCTAAAAATAAAAGCACCATTACTCCCAAACAATATCAAGTCCTTCACCAACAAATTTAATAACTTTTGTCAAATAAATGAGAGATCGAAATTTAAGTGATTTCTTCATAATTGTAGGTTGACTAATAATCGTTCATAGCTAATACGATCGAGGTGAAACCAATGATTCTGGTAGTAGTAAGAACAAATATTAAAAAAAAAAAAAAAAAAAAAAAATGAAAAAAAAAAAAAAGTCACCAAATTCAAACAGCGTGTTAAAAAGAAAAATAAAAAAAAAAAACTAAAATTCGATCTCCATTATAAAAGTTATATTGTTTCAGATTAACATAAGGGTTGCAATTTTTTCAAAAAAAAAAAAAAAAAAAAATAGAAAAATAATAAAAAATAATTAAAAAAAAAAAAATAGAAAATTTTTTTTTTATTTTTTTTTTTTATTAAATTTTAAAAGAAAATTATTAATATCCACAACCTATATCACACACCTTGATAAGTTTTTTTTTATTTTGCAAAAATATAAAAAATAAAAAAATAAAAAAAAGAGATACAAACCATTATTTTTTTTTAAAAGTATTATTTATTTCACTTAAGTTTTTCACATCAAAAATTAAGTAATAATAAAAAATTTTAATTAAAATAAAAGTAAGATATTTGTACTTTTGAAACCAAAAAAATATTTATTAATTTTCTTGGTCAAAAAATCTAAACACCACCATATACTTTTTTTTATTTTTTTTATTGTTGCAAAATAATATTTTAAAATAAAAAACAAATAGCGGGTGTTTTTTTTTTTTTTATTAATAATTTTTAAAATTAATTGAAATTAAAAATTCAATAATTATTTTATTTTTTAAATAAATTTTAAGGTAAAAAAAAAAAAAAAAAAAAAAGAAAAAGAAAAAAAAAAAAAGAAATAAAAATTTAGAGAATTTTAATTTTTATTACAAATTATTATATACATAAAATAAAAAAATAAAAATCATAATGATTCAGTAATACCGTATGGTATATATTAACTTTAATATATTTACATTTTTATAAAAAAAAAAAAAAAAAAAAAAAAAAAAAGTATGTTTTTGATTTCTTTTGATTTTGTTTTTTTTGTTTTTTTTGTTTTTTTTTTTTTTTTTTTTTAATAATGTTATATTTGTTAATATTTTTGTGTGGAATTTTTTATGTGTTTCAAAAAAGAAAAAAAAAAAAATGTAAATCATCACATATCATATAAATATTTATATATAATGTGTTTCTCAGCAATGCAAAAGGGATTAACGTTAAATTATTAAAGATAAAAATAATTATTTTTAAATACAAATAAAAAAAAAAAATATTAAAAAAAATTATAATTTTAAAATAAAAAAATAAAAAAAATAAAAAAAAAAATAAAAAATTAAAATTAAAATAAAATTGAAATAAAAATATTTTTTTGTTTTTTTTTTTTTTTTTATTTTTTTCCCCCTTTCGTTTGGTTTTATAGTTTGTTTTTTGGTGTTTTTTTATTATTATAACAATAATCCAACTTTTATTCAGTGTTTTATAGTTTATAATAATAATAACAAATAATATATTTTTTTATATTTTTAAAAAATATATAGTTTTTATTTATGATTTAGTACTTTTTTTCATAAATTTTTTTTTCGTTTTCAAAATTAAAAGAGAAAAAAATAAAAACAAAAAAAAAAATAGAGATAAATAAAAAAAATAATATTAATATATAATTATAATTATTAATAGTTGCTCATATAGTTGTAAATTAAATATATAGTTTATTTAAATTTAATTTTGAATATATTTTTTTTTTTTTTTTATTTATTAATTTTTAAAAAAAAAAAAAATAAAAACCAACATCAAAAAAAAAAAAGAAAAAGAATAACCCAAAAGAAAAAAAAAAAAAATGGCAATCGGAGTTGAAGCACCAAAGAAATTATTACGTGTATTATGTTTACATGGTTATAAACAAAACGCAGTAGCATTTCGTTCAAAAACAGCAGTTTTACGTAAATCATTAAAGGATGTAGCAGAGTTTGTATATGTCGACGCTCCACATATGGTTGATGAATCAAAAGGATCATCATCTTGGTGGAGAGCATCAAAAGATGGTAAAGAATATAGAGGTTGGGAACAAACTTTAGATTATCTCCGTAGTGTATTTGAAACTCAAGGTCCATTTGATGGTGTAATTGGTAAAATATATATTTTTTTTTTCTATATTTTTTTTCTTTTTTTTTTTGAATAAATACTAATTAATATGACTTTATTTTTTTATATTTTTATTATTATTTCTTTGTTTTACAGGCTTTAGTCAAGGTGCAGTATTGGCTAGTTTAATTTGTTCAATTTCATCATTAAATAATGATAATTATAATTATAATGAAGACAGTAACAATAATTGTTTCCAAATTAAATTTGCATTATTGTTTAGTGGATTCCAAAGTAGAGCAACAGCACATCAATCATTATATCCAACACTACCACCACCACCACCATCATCATCATCGTCATCATCATCATCTACATTTAAGAATGGTGAAAACTCTGGATGTGAATGTTGTACTGTTACCCAATTTGAAATGGAACAAACAACAACCACACCTCCTTCATCACACCAACCACAACAACAATCACCACCATCACCAACACCTCTATCATTAACATCATCAACTTCTACAACACCAACCACATCATTTTATCCATTAGCAAAGATTAATACACCATCACTTCATGTTTGGGGTAAGACAGATGAGTTGGTGGCGGCATCAAACTGTGAATCACTTTCGCATCAGTTTTCAAATCCTGAATGTTATGTCCATGAATTTGGTCATTTGATTCCAACTTCAAAAGCAGATATTCAAGTCTACCACAATTTCCTTGCAAAATTTTTAAAGGATTGTGCCCTCGAATGATTACGGTCAAAATATTAATAAATCAATTACATACCAACATCTTTTGTGTAAACGATAAACGATATTAATATTTTGTAAATCAATCAGCAATCAACAACAAACAACAAACAAAACAATAACAAAAAAAAAAAAAAAAAAAAAAAAAAAAAATCTCAAACTAATTAAAATAATAAGTAGTATCAATAATTATTTAAATAATTAACAAAAAAAAATAAAACAATATTCAACAATAACACTAACAACAATAACAATAGTAATGGCAATAACAATAGCAATAACAATAATAAATGTTTAAAAAATGAACTTTATATTTATGATTTTTGTTTAAAAAATTATTTATATAATTCATTTTGAAAAACAACACTAACGCTCATACTTGTTTTTTTTATTATTTATTTTATTTTATTTATCACAAGTTACATAAAGATATATTTGTTGTGATGATTTTAAAACTTTATTTACAATTGAATCAGGTGATAATTTATTATGTGTTGAATCATTAATAAATAAAATTTTGATTCTTAAATTATAATTTTGTTTTATTTCTTCTTCTAATACTAAAAGTAATTTAAATAAGATTTTAATATTAATTTTTTTTATTTTATTTCTGATATTTTATTTCTGATATTTTATTTCTTCTATTTATTTTACCTTTATATAATGAATAGATAGTTATGTCCCCTTTGGCTGATGTTATAAATCGATGGAATCCATATATCTCACACTGTAGCTTTATATTTTCATCATTATTATTATTATTATTATTATTATTATTATTATTATTATTATTATTATTATTATTATTATTATTATTAACATTATTATTAACATTATTATTATTATTACTATTATTATTATTATTATTATTATTATTATTATTATCACTATTATTATCAGTGTTAACATTTTTATCATTTGGGGTATTTATATTACAATTATTTAAAGATTTATTTATTGGACTTGATGGTACTGTACATGGTGGTGTTGCTATAGTTGTTGGTTTAATCAATATATTATTTTGTTGAGAATTTATTAGAGTCGATGTTATTATTGGTGATATTGATGCTGCAGATTGACAAATTTGATCCATCGAAAAAGTATTGACTTTAATATGTTCATCAATATTATTATAAATATTAAAATCTGATACCATTTTTTTTTATTTTCTCTTTGTTGACAGTAAATATTGTGAAATGGTTTTTTTAATTAACACACAAAACCACAAAAACACAAAAAAAAAAAAAAAAAATAAAAATAAAAAAAATTTTCAAAATTAATTTTTGTCCCATTAAGCAACTCATCCCAAATAATAAATCAGTAATTTAATATAATTAAATCCAATAGAAAATAAAATAAGATATGATATAATAAAATAAAATATATTCGACAATCAAGTATATTTATTCATACAAAAAAAAAAAAAAAAAAAAAAAAAAAAAAAACAATAAAAAAAACAATAAAAACTTGTTATGGTAATACTAAAATATTTTATCATAGAAAATGTGATCATTTTCTTCAAAATATTTTATTTTTTAAAAAGATTTTATTTATGATTTTTATTTTTTTAAAGAAGTCCCATGGAAAAAAATTATTATAATATTGAGTTGGATCCAATAGTACACAAATAAATGATAGGTCAAAAATTAAAATAAAGCAGTTTTTTTTTTTTTTTTTTATTTTAAAAAAAAAAACAATACTATCTCATTGATAATCTGAGACATAAAATATCCAAAATTTTCACCATTTTGTTAAACCCTTTTTATTTTTTTTATTTTTTTTTTTTTTTTTTTTTTTTTTTTCTTTCTCCTTTTTCCAAAAATTAAATAATATATTTTTTTTTCTTTTTTTTTTTAAGATAACAAGTAACACTTTTTTTATTTTTTTTATTAAAAAATGGATATTTCATTGTGTAAGGATGATGAATTGAATTCACGTAAAAATATTTTTTTAAAAACATTTCCTCATGACATTCGACCAATAATAGAGCCAAATAAAATAATTGGTAATAAATTTATACCATCAAAAGATTCAATTTTTATTTCAGATCCAAATGTAAAAGGAAGATTAAAAGTTAGAATAATTTCAGCACAAAATTTAATGATTGAAGATGTTTGTACTCAATCATCAGATCCCTATATAAAATTAAAATCATCAAGTGTTGAATCATTCCAAGCAACAAAAGTAATTAATAGAAATTTAAACCCAATATGGGATGAAACAGTGTTTATAGACATTGAAAATGTAAATGATGAAATTTTGATATTTGATGTTTATGATCATGATTTAGTAGGTAGTGATGATTTATTAGGTTTTGTTGGTATTAATCTATCTCTCTTGCCTTATGATTTAGAAATTGAAACTATTGAAAATTTATCATATGCTAAACATGGAACCATTAAAATCTCGTTAACTGCCATGAACTTTGGTTTAACAAATTTACCACAAAATTATAAAAAAGATTATATCAATTGGAGAAATGGATTAAAAGGTTTACAAAAGAATGATTTTACTCAAAAATTAAAAGAAGGACCATACAATGGAAAAATTACTCATCAGGATTTTAAAATTTATAATGGTCATATAAAAAGGAAAGAAACAAAAGGTGATGTTGCTTTAAAAATTGTTAGTTATCCAGTATTATTACCAATAATTGCATTTAGTGATATTAATAAATAATAACTAAAATAAAATTAACTCTTTAATAAATTTAAACAACAAATAAATGCTTAAAAAAAAAAAAAAAAAAAAAACAAATGTGTGGAAAAAAAAAAAAAAAAAAAAAAAAAAAATCTACTTGTCAAAAATGATGTAATAATTGCAGAAAAAAAAAAATCAATTCCAAAAAATAACTCTGTAGAGTTAATTAGGTTGGCAATCTTGAAAAAATAAAAAAATAATTACGAGCAAAAAGATTTTTATTTTTTTTTTATTATTTTTTTTTTTAATATAAGAACCGGTTTTTTTTTTTTTTTTTTTTTTTTTATTTTTTTTTTTTAATTTTTTTCTATTTTTTTTTTTTTATTTTTTTTTTTTTTTATTTTTTTTTCCCACGACCGATCAATTTAAAAAAAAAAAAAAAAGACAATAACAATATGAAATTATTTTCATTGTTAATTATTGTTTTATTGTTGATAACAGCAACAACAACATCAACAACAAAGGTAGAATCAAAGAAATTGGGAAAGACATCACCTGTTTATGTGAATTTCATACCCTTTAAAACTGGATTTAATTGCCAGGGTAAAGTTGATGGTCTTGGATATTCCTTAGCAATTGATACATGCATTTCATTCGATGGATATACGACATCATGGGAGTTTTCATGGAATCAAAATACAGGTTCAATTATTGGTGTGGGATATAAAGGTGTTTGCAAACCAGAGAATCGTAATGGTACCACACCCATTAGATTCTTGAATATGGGTTGTGATAAAGGAGGAGATATACTTTTGAACCCAACTAGATTACCAACACAAACTTATGATTATAAGGTACAGATTTCAACATCACCATTATATCCTGCTCAAAGTTTATATCTTGTAACACAGAGATTGGATTCATGTACAGGTACAATCATTGCATTTGAATTCTTAACCAATGAAACTGTAGCAATGTCACCACCTAAAATTGCCTATGGCTACTATTGTTTTGCAAATGGTATTCCAGAGATGGTAGATGATTCAACTGGTGCATCTTTTAAAGGTGATTCTTGTGATATGTTTAGACCATTCATTAACGGTTCTTCAGAGTCATCATATTCTGGAACCTCGGGTTATGGTGGTAATGGTAATACTCCATCATTCATTAATTTGAATCAAATATTATATTCGTTTGGTCTATCTGGCTCAGGGGGTGATACTGGTGGATCTGGTGTGTCCACTGCTCAACCTACAACTGCAACACCAACTACTGGTGGCGATGATCAATCCACTGGATATTCTACCGGTGGTGGTTATTCAACTGGTAGTGGAAGTAATAACGATGTGACAACAGGCGGCACTTCGGATGGTGCTTTGACTGGTGAACCTTCTACAAATCCATCAGGTGGTCCTTCAGCTGGCTCTTTAACTGGTGCTGGTGATACAGGTTCAAATAACCCTCAAACTTCAGGTTCATCAACTAACTCTCAAACCTCAGGCTCTTCTGAAATGCAACAAATTTTTTTAACAAATACTTGTTCATCTGCTTCCTAAAAGAAATATGTACCATAATAAAAATAAATAAAATAAAATTATACTGTCTAAAAATATTTTTTATATTTCTTTTTTTTATTATATTTTTATATTAAAAAAAAAAAAAAAATTATTTAAATTGAGTTGGATGATGAGTAGCTATATAATTGATTGCTTTATGTTGTTCACGACTAACTATTCTCTCAACTATTTCACCATTACCATTAACAACTCTAGTACGACCACTATCTTCATCATACACTTCTCTATACGAATTGTTCAATTTTTCATAATCTTCATCAGATATAGGTCCCATTTTTTTTTTATTATTATTATTATTATTATTGTCGAGTAAATTAGACGTTGAAACTCCTGTTGAAACTGTTGAAGGAATTGTTGATGATTTTTTAGATTTATTAGATTCTTTTTTTAATTTTTTTTTTAATTCTTTTTCTTCTTTTTTTTCTTTTTTTCTTTTTCTCTTTTCTTCTTTCTTTTTCTTTTTTCTTTTTCTTCTTTCAGTGGATGATGGCGATGATGATGACGATGAGGAAGAGGAAGAGGAAGGGGATGATGAAGAATATGATGAAGATATACTTCTATTTCTTTTATATTTTTTAGATCTTTCTCTACTTTTACTTCTACTTCTACTTCTACTTCTTCCTCTATTTCGGTCTCTTTTTCTATCCCTTTCAATATCTCTATCTCTTCTCTTATACAATTCCCCATTATTTTCTTTTTTATTAATTAAAATGTTGCTATTGTCATATTTAGTATTTATTCTATCTCTTTCTCTACTTTTACTTTTACTTTTATCTATAAATAATTTATTTCTATCGGATTGATGTTGTTTTTCTTTATCTGTACTTCTACTTCTACTCCTACTCCTACTCCTACTTCTATCTCTATATAGCTTATGTCTATCCTTATATATTTCTCTTTCTCTACTTCTACTTTCACTTCTATCTCTATACCTATGACGGTTATTCTCTGTCATTTCCCACCAAAATATAAAAAATAATTTTTTTTTTTTTTGATTTAAATTTTATTTTAATTTTTCCTAAATTTAAATTTTATTAAAAATTATTTTTTTGGATTTATTTTTTATTTTTTTTTAATTTTTTTTTTTTTTTCAAAAAAACGAAAGAATCATTTTTTTTTTTTTTTTCATTGTTTTATTTGGTGGTGTTAAAAATAAACTATTTATATATAAATTTTTTTTTTTTTTATTTAAAAAAACATGGTTATTAAATCAAAAGCAGTTAAAAATTTTACATTAAAGAAAAAATCAGTGGAAACTACTTCTTTGCCAATTGAAGAAAGTATTGAAAATGATAGTGAGGATATTAATGAAACATCATCATCATCATCACCAACAGTAACAAAATCAATTTTAAAAAAGAAAAAAGTTGAAAAAGTTGAAAAAAAAAAAGTTATAATACAGACTGAAAAAAATCAAACACAATTATTTAATAAAACTTTAAAAATTTCAGATAAACCATTAATCATTAAGCCAACCACAACAAAAAAAGAACCAAAACCAACACCACCTTTAGTAAAACAAAAAGAACAAGAAAAGCCACAACAACAACAACAAGAAAAAGAGGAAGAAAAAGTAGAAGTACCAATCATTGAGGAAAAACAACCAACCAATTCTTCAAACAAGAAAGTATCAACCACTAAAAATGAAACCACTACTAAAGAATCACCAAAAACAACAACTACAACTACCGAAAAAAAACAAACAACAGACAAAAAAAATAAAAAAATTACTAAAAATGAAAAACCAATTATTGAAGAACTAGCTGTCGAACAAGAACCAAACCAAGTCATTGGAGAAGAAGAGGAATCAAATATTGTTGTTGAAGAAGAAAAGCCAAAAATTGTAAAAGAAACAAAGACTAATAATAATAATAATAATAAAAAAAAAAAGAAACAAGTTGTTGAATCAGAATCAGATTCAGATTCAGATTCATCGGATGATGAAATTATAAAAAAGAAAGAAAAGAAAGAAAAGAAAGAAAATACAATCAGTGGATTCACTATTTTACCAGTTCAAATTGAAAATTCAACATTTAAAAAATATATATATATTAAAAAAGAAACCAATAAGAAATGGCCACAAAATAAAACTTTATTCGTTACAAATTTACCAACTCATTGTCAAACTTTAGAAGATGTTAAAAAATTATTTAAATATGATTTCATTGAATCCGTTCATTTCGGTCAACCAAATTTTAAAAATAATGACAATAATACCATGTCTGAAGATAACTCATCATCATCATCAGAACAAATTGATGAATCCACTAAACATGTTGCTCACATCGTAATGAAAGATCAAGATTCCTTAAAATTGTTCTTAAAGAAATCACATTCTTTATCAATTCAACAACCATCTTTACCATTAAATGGTTTTAATCGTATGTACATATTATATAAATACATATTTTTATATTAGTTTTTTATATATTTTATTCACTAACTTTATTTATTTTAGAATTATTAAATCAATATAATTCAAAGATTATTAGAAACTATGATGAATTACAAACTAAATTAGATAATATAATGATGGACTATGATAAGAGAGTTTTAGAAAGCAAGAAGAGATCAAAATTAAGAAATGTACCAGATGAAGAGGGTTTCATTACTGTTGGACCATCAAGTGCTAAAGTAATGACTGCTGAAGAAGTTAAAGCTTTAATGGAAAAGAAACAAAAGAAGAATTTCTATGCCTTCCAACATAGACAAACCAAAAAGGATGAATTAGATGTTTTAAGACAAAAATTCGAAGAAGATAAACAAAGAATTTCAAAAATTACTGCCACAAGAAAATTCAAACCATATTAATAAAAGAGTTTTGAGAGAGAAAAAAAAAAAAAAAAAAAAAAAAAGATAAATAAAAAAAGATATAAATAAAGTTTTCTTTTGTGTTTGTTTTTTTTTCTTTCTTTTTTTCTTTTTATTTTACATTGTCCAATGTTTTTTTAATTCCAATAAAGATGAAATTGTTGAAGTATATTCTCTAATTAATGAACAATAATGAATATTATTAGTTGCAACCAATTGGTTTTGAGCATCTTTTAATTTATCGAAAAGTATTGATAATGTATTATCAGTGAAATCTGGCAATTCTTGGATTTCTTCATTTAAAATAGAAGTATTATTTGTAGAGATTGAGGTTGTTGATAAAAATGATTGATTGTTACTTATTTTTTGTGGGGTTGTACCTGCCATTCTAAGTTTCTTTTGTTCTGGTTCTGGATATGGTGGTGAAAATGTACTATTATCATTATTTTTTAATGTATTTTTAATTGGTGTTAAATTTTCAACTGTTATTGGTCTAATTAATTGTTGTTTTGGTAATTCTTCTTTACTTTGATCATTTTGTATAATAGTGGCTGCTTTATTTGTTGCTGTTAATGTATTAGTATTTGATGTTGTTGTTTTTGTTGTTGGTGATGATGTTGTTGTTGGTGTTTCAATCGTAGATGAAGGTAATTTTTGAATTAAATCTTCAATTTCTAAACCAGACATTTTACAAGAAACACAATAGAATTTCTTTTCTCTATCTTTCATTAAAGGAACACCATAACATTCATTATTTGGACAACTATCAGAAAGAAGTGACCAACCTTTTAATAAAAATTCACCCATTTTCGAACTAAATTCATCGGATTTTTTTAATCTTTTTTCAATTGCTATCTTTTCTTCCTCTGTTAGTGGTGTATCATCCTCATCTTCGTAATCATCATAATAGTTATCGTCATTTTCATAAAATTTCATATCAACCTGTTTTATATCATTATTATTTGAAGTGGTTGTTGTTTGTTGTTGTGGTGGTTTGGTTATATTTGTAATTGTTGTGGCTGTTGGAATTGGTGTTGAAGAGGTTGAAGAAGATGGTGTAGTTGTTGAAGAAGTGCTTGAGGAATGAATTTGTTTATTTTCTTTTTTAGGATCAACAATTGCACCATTTTCATCTCTTTTCAATTGTCTATCACACGATACACATAAAATTATATTATCTTTTTTATTTTCTACAAACGGAACAATTTTACAATCTTTACAAACTTCATTTAACATTGACCATCCCATTAGTAACTTTTTACCAAGTAAAAGGGTAATATCTTTATCGTTATGGTGTGTCATTTTTTTATTTTTTTATTTTATTATTTTTTTTATTTAGGTCTAAATGAATTTTAAAAAATTAAAGCAAAAATTAAAAAAAAAGTGAAAAACGAAAACTAAGTTTTTTTTTGGGAAAAAAAAAAAAGAAAAAAAAAAAATTAATTTTTTAAAAAATAATTTAAAAATAAATAGATTTTATTTTATTTTTAATTTTTTGTTTTTATTTTTATTTTATTTTATTTTTATTTATTTATTTTTTACATTTATTTTTTTATTTTATATTATTTCTATTGTGTTTTTATTTTATTAATTTTTTTAATTATCTTTTTCATGTGGCGAATTAAGATTGTGATTAAATTTCTTTTGATAAGTTAAAAGTTCTTCAATACAAGCTGGAGAACCCATAAAAACTGGTACTCTTTCGTGAATTGATTTTGGAACCATATCAAGACATGGTGATGAGCCATTTGTTGCTTTACCGGCTGCTTGCTCCATGATGAAAGAGAGTGGTGCAACTTCGTAGAGGTATCTTAATTTACCATTTGGAGATTTAGTGTCGCCTGGATACATAAAGATACCACCATATAAGAGAGTACGATGAATATCAGAGACCATACTACCAATATATCTTGATGAGTAAGGAGCACGACCATCAGCACCAGATTTAATGGCTTTTACATACTCTTGAGTACCTTTATCCCAATAGATAGAGTTACCTTCATTGATTGAATAGATAGAACCTTTGGTACGAATTCTCATTTCAACGTGAGTTAAAACAAATTCACCAATATGATTATCCAATGTGAAACCATAGACACCTTGACCAAATGTTAACACTAACATTGTTGCACTACCATAGAGAGCATAACCTGCGGCAGTCATATCACGACCTTTTCTAAGAACATCTTCATTTGAGTAGTTATGACCATCCTTTGATACCTTTGACCAAATGGAAAAAATTGAACCAACAGAGACATTACAATCCAAATTACTCGAACCATCCAATGGATCGAAAGCAACAACATAATTACCTGCCTGTGATTGTGATACCGGTATAATTGAGTCCTCTTCCTCTGATACCATACAAAATACTTCACGTGTTGATTTTAATGCCATCTTAAAGGCATCATTTGCAATAACATCTAATTTCTTTACATCTTCACTATGTACATTAGTAATACCTGCCAAACCGAAATTACTCTCAAAGCCTGCTCTCTTGATTGCATTGTTGGTGATTTTACATGCTAATGCTATACCTGAGAATAAATTTGCCATCTCCAATTTATTCTCCATATTCTTATGGGTATCTGATAACAACCATCTATGTAATGTAATTAAATTATTTGATGACATTTTTTTTTTTTTTTGATTTTGATTTTAATATTTTATTTTTAGTTTTGATTTTCCTAATTTAAAATAATAGTTTTTTTTTTTTTTTTTTTTTTTTTTTTTTTATATAAATATAATGATGGAGATAAAAAAAAAAAAAATAAATAAAATTTTTTTGAAGTGTTAAGTAGTTTTAAAAAAAAAAAAATAAAAAAAAAAAGGGTGGATAAAAAAAAATTAATAAAAAAAATTAAATTTTTTTTTAAAAAATCGTTCTTGAAATTAAATTTTGTAAATTTCCTTATTGCCGGATATTTTATTTTATTTTTTTTTTTTTTTTAATTTTTTTTAAAAAATTAATTTCGGGAATCACACAAAAAAGAACGCCTCTTCAATGATTAGTGCATAATATACATAAATTTATTAATTTAAGAAATTCTTGTCAATAAATTTAAACATTCCAAAATATGATTGAAAGGTGATTAGAATCACATATTTAAAATAAAAAAATAAAAATAAAAAATAAATAAAAAAAATAAAAATAAAAAAAATAAAAATAAAAATAAAAATAAAAAAAAAAAATTTTATTTCTATAAAATCTAAATATAAATTAAATTATTTTAAAAAAAAACTAGTTTTTTAAAAAAAAAAAAAAAAATCTTTTAAAAATTATAAAAACAAAAAAAAAAAAAAATAAAAATAAATAAAATAAAATTTTTTTATTCCTTTTTTAGATTTTGTAAAAATCTTTTAAATTTCACAATGGTTTATAAACTATTTTTTTTTTTTTTCATAATTGGCAGTTTGTTATTTTGATATCTAAAATAAAAAAAAAAAAAAAAAAAAAGGAAATAAAAATTTTAAAAAAAATTTCTATTTTTTATTTTTTTATTTCATTTTTTATAATAAAAATAAATTATTATAATAATAAAAATAATAATTTAATAATAAATAATAATTTATTTTTTAGTTTTTTTGAAAAAAAAAAAAAAAAAATTAGAATCAAAATGGAGAAATATCAAAAGGTAGTCACTAATTACTTGAATGAAAAATTATGTATAAATAATTTAATAGAAGATAATAAATCACAAGAAGAACAAACACAACTAAATCAACAACAACAAGAAGAATTTGAAATTGAAAATATTCCACCTTCACCACCATCATCACCAATAATACAAATGTCACAAGAATTTATAGAAAATTCACTAATAGACAATGAAGAACAAGAAGAAATTATTATAATTGTAAACAATACAAATTCTGGTGAAGATAATGAAATAAATGATAAATTAAAAAAAGTCAAAAGTTTAGGTTGTGGAGATTACAAGCATCGTGTAATTGTTGATAATTTAGTGGTATCATTTGAAATGAATCAAGATATAAAAACTTATTTTACATCTGTTAAGCAAAGATACAATAAAGCAAAAGAAGTGTTTGAAAATCTTAAAAAATTGCCACACCATTATCTACAACAACCACAAAAATCAATTAAAGAAATTAATGAAAAAATTAAATTAATATTAAACCAATTCGAATATGAACAATACATTCAATCACCATATAATTTCTTTGGTCAAGTTTCACCTAAAGTTGGAGTTGATAAAGGTAGTTTAGAATATTTATCAGAGAATTACTCTCAATTCTCTTTAATTTCAATGGGTTACCCACTACAATTTTTAAAATCATCACTTTGTAAATTTAATAATCGTATTCCACATTTATTTAAAGTATCTCAATATGATCGTTCAACCCAAACCTTTCAAATTTTGAGAGACCTAATCAAAAAAAATAATTTATACTTTCAAATGTATTTCAATTCAATTTGTTTAATAAATAGAAATATATTATCTTTAAACCAAGAGACTTTTAATAATGCCAATAATAATTTCAATGAATTTTTAAATAATGAAGAAAGAAATAACGAAAATCAAATTCAATTTAATGTAAATTTAATAAGAAAAAATAAAAATAATCATGTAACACTCTGTAAATTAGTAATACCCCAACCAAATTCAATCGAAAAATATTCAGTAATTTGTTTTGAAGGTAAAGAAAATGATATGATTTCAAGTAGAATTGAATATACATCCCAAGATATTTTAGATTCAATAAATAATTTTAAAAAAAAATTTTATAATAAAACTGGCTACAATTTTATAAATAATAATAATAACAATAATAATAATAATAATAATGATAATATTAATAATAATAATAATAACTATAATAATAATAATAACAATAATAATAATAAATTAAAAAAACAACTATTAGAATTATTTCCATTGACAAAAAAAGATAAAAAAGATAAAAAATTAAATCCATACCAATATAAAGTGGTTAACGATGATTGGCCATTAAAAAATAAGATTCCAACTTTTAAAAATATTATTTTTTCTGTAATAAGAGAATTAATGTTGATGTAAGTTTTAGTTTTTTTTTTTCTCTCAATTTAATAATATTAATATCATTTTTTTAAAAGAAATTCAAATTATTTAAATGAATATTTAATTAAATTACCTATTGATTTAATTGAAGAATTAATAAAGAGTTGTAAAAGAGATAAAACACCAAATGGGTTTTATTGTTTAAAAATATTAGTAGATAAAATTCAAGAGATCGACTATTTTAAGGATATAGAAATAAAATTACCATCAATTGATAAAATGATAATTTCAGCAAATGAACATAATGGTTGGTTTTCTTTTTTATATGAAAAGTCAATTTCACAAGATATCTTTCATTTACCTTATAGTCAAGATTTTATTATTAATGTTTATGATAATTTCAATTTATTTAAATTAAAAGAATGGCCATTTAAAGAGCAAATAATAAATATTAAAAAAGATAAACCAACTCATGGCGTCCGTGGTAATGTTGATGGTATTATAGGATCACCATCAATTGTAGATCATTTTCAATTTTTAAAGCTATTTAATCAAGAATCTCATAATAGACTTTTAAGTGAGAATGGTTTTATTTGGTCAAATACAGTTGTCTCTGGAAATTTCATAACTATGTGTCTTTTAGGTGAGAATTATAAATCAAATTTCCAAGACTCTGAAATTGATATATTTTTCTATGGTTTGGAAAAAGAAGAAATAATTACAAGAATTCAATTTTTTATAAAGAATTTAAAAGGTATGAATCAGTGGGATCAATATTCAACTTGTAAGACATTATCAGGTTCAATTGTTTTATCTAAACACTATCCATACAGACATTTAAAATTCCATTTAGAGCCATATGTAAATAAAAGTCATATATTAGTTTGTTGTGATATTCATTCCAATGGCTTCCTTTATGATGGTGAAAATATTCTTAGTTTATATACATCAATTCAATCAATCAATTATAGATGTGATTTCCTCTCTAAACAAAGTTGGATGTTAAATGGTGATATTAGATATCAAAGAAGAATACTTAAAAATATGTCAAAAGGTTTCAAATTAATTTCTTTTGATTTAAAATTTTTTAAAGAACAATTTGGTGGTAATATTAATAATTCAAACAAATCTATTAATCAAGATGGTGGTGATGGGGAGGAGGAAGATGATGAGCAATTTAGCTCACATACAAATCATTCAGGTTTAGCATTAATTGTATCATGTCAAAAAAATGATGATGTGGTTTTATTCATTAAATCTTCAATTTTACCAATACCTTATGGAAAAGATATCAATAAAGAAAGATTTGAAGAAATGATAAATGATCATTCTCTAATATCTCGATATCAATCAATAAATGAAACTTATTTAGAATTAATAAAAAAATATCCTTTACAATATCCAAATAATAGAAAATACACAACATTATCATCAAATATGTTCCCGTTTATTAATATTCAACCAAGATTTACATTTGATATGTAAAGAAAAAACAGTAAAAAATTTTGGTGATTTAAAATTTAAAAATAGTTTATTGTAAAAAAAAAAAAAAATAAAAAAAAAATATAATTTGAGATAAAATTATAAAAATAAAAAAATAAAACTGTCCAATTGTTGGACAAAAAAAAAAAAAAAAAAGAAAATATATTAAAAAAAAAAAAGAAGAAAAAAACTGAAATTGTGTGGTGTGGTGTGTAATTATAATTGTTTAACAAAAAAAAAATTATAAAAAAAAAAAAAAAATAAAATAAAATAAAATAAAATAAAAAACTAACCATTAATTTTTTTTAGTTATTTTTTTTTTATTTTTTTTCTTTTTTTTTTTTATTATAAAGTAAAAAAATAATAGTAATAAATTATTATTTTAAAAAACCACAAAAAAAAAAATAAAAATAAAGAAAAAAAAAAAATGCAAAAAATTAAAAAAGATATAATTACATTATTATTATTTGTAGGCTCTTTTATTTTATTTTCAATTTCATTACAATGTATGATAAATCTTTTAAATAAATAATCAAAATATAATAAAAAAATTCAATAGATTTTAATTTCATTTAAATATAAAATAATAATTTTTATTAAAATAAAAAAAAATAAAATAAAAAAATAAAAATAAAAAAATCAATTTGGAAATTCAATATATATAGCATATTGGTATAAAATTAAATTTTCCGATAATGAAATTTATTATTTTAGATATACAAATATAGAGATTGAAAACTATATAATTGGAAATCAATCATCCTCTACAGATGTACCACAACCAACATCAATGATTATGAAATTATCAACAACATCATTATCATCACCATCACATTTGTTATCATTTAGGTACCCATATGGCAGAAAATCAAATGATTCCTTATCGACCATTATAAAAGAAATAGGATATGGAGAAGCCCATGATACTCAAGAAGTATTTTTAACCTGTTTAACATGTGCAATCATATCATTATGTTCTAATTTCATAATATTAATATTACAATTAATTAATTTAAAGATAGAAACTAAACATAATGCATTTTTAATGTGCATCCTATCAAAAGTAGTAGGTTTCATTTGTTTGGCATTTAATATTTCCTCTGTATTGTATTTACTATCATTTAGACAATATTTCGATAAAGATTGTAAAATATTGGGTAATTGTTTGGACCTAGACAACAACAAAAATAATAATAATAGTTCAAGTGATAGTAGTATTGATGGTGGTGGTGGTGGTGGTGGTGGTGGTAAAGGTGGTAGTAGTATTGATGATAGTATTAACTATACTGCAAAAAGTGCAATTGAATTCATTGGCTCAACCGATACCACATATTACAGACCTCACTTGGGTTGGTTATTAAATGCAATCGCATTCTTTTTTATAGTTGCAGGTATCTCATTTTTATTTGTACCAAAAGATAAGAAGAAAAAAATAAATAAATATCAACTCTTGGTTTAATATTTAAAAATTCAAAATTCCAAACAAATAAATAACTTTTTCTTTACCATTTGTAAATAAAAATAAAAAAATAAAATAAAATAATAAATAAATAATATAATATGTCATTATATTATTTTTTATTAACTATTACTTAAAAAAAAAAAATAAAAAAAAAAAAAAAAATAAAAAAAAAAAAAAGGATAAAAATATCTCCATCACTAATTTTTTTTTTTTTTTTTTTTTTTTTAATTTTTTTTTTTTTTTTTTTTTTTTTTTTTTGTTTTGATAAGATATTACTATTATTATAATAATTTATTTAATAAAAAAATAATAACCATAATGATTATAAAAAAATATATATAATATAATATTTTTTTTTTTTTTATATTCAAATGCAATAAAGAAACATACAAATTTGTTTTTGCATAACGATTGAATGTGAATTTCGAATAATGGAAATTTAATTAATTTTTTTATTTTTTTTTATTTTTTTTTTTTATTTTTTTTAATTTTTTTAATTTTTTTTTTTTTTTCAAATAAAAAATCTAATTTTTTTTTTTCAAAATTTCATTTTTATTATCAAACAATAATACATAAACTATATAAAAAAATGACACTCGTTGTAAGTTTTCAAATATTTCGCATTATTTCTGTTACCCTTTCTATTTTTTTTTTTTTTTTCTCTTTTTTTTTCTCCTTTTGTTAAATTAAAATGAATTCCTATTATTTTAATTGTAAGTAATTTTTACTTACAAAATTTTTTTTTTTTTTTTTTTATTTTAAAATTTGAATAATTGCAGGAAGATTTCGAAAAAGCTGCCGCTGAAGTTAAAGCCTTCACTAAAAAACCAACCAATGAAGAATTATTAAGTCTCTATGGTCTCTACAAACAAGCCAAAGATGGTGACAACACTGCTTCACAACCATGGGCTGTTCAAGTTGAATCTAAAGCCAAATGGCAAGCACACGAAGATGTCAAAGGTACCTCAAAAGATGATGCTATGACCAAATACATCGCTTTAGTTGACCAACTCAGAAAAACCTATGCTTAAATAAACTATATACCTTTTTTTTCATGATCCTTAAAATATATAAAAAAAAAAAAAAAAAAAAAAAGTTATTATTCAAAATTTTTTTATTTAGGTTTGTAATAGACTTGTTTTAAGTAATAATAAATAATTAATAATATCAAGTAGTGATAATATTTATTAATATGAAAATTACATTTCCCACGAAGAGATTTTTTACATTTATATAAAAATTAAAGGGAAGATTCCACAAAATCATTTTAATTTTATTTTTATTTTTAATTTTATTTATTTTTATTTTTATTTTTATATCTATTAATATTTATTTATTATTTAAAAGTGAGTTTTTAATGTAATCAATAAAAGAATTTAAACCAGATGCGATTGCTTTATAATTGATAGGTAAAGAAGGTAAAGAGGAGAGGGAATGGGTGAGTTTATTTCTGATGATATTTGAGACATGGGAATAAGATCTTGTAAAAAATAGTGAATAATTAAAATCTACCATGTTTACAAAAATTGATCTACCCATTTTTACACCAAAACCAGCCGCTACTGATATGAATATTGGTACAAGTACATAATATTTAACTTCTAATATACAATCTAAAATATATCCATTCATTCCTTTTTTAAAAGGTACTGCTCTATTTTGTGGGGAGATTATTTCACCATCTTCTCCATATTCTTGATCTTCTTGAATTTGATCATCCTCATCTTGTTGTTGTTGTTGTTGTTGTTGTTGTTGTTGTTGTTGTTGTTGTTGTTGTTCTTGGTGGATTTGTTGATGTTGTAGTTGATGTTGTTGTTGTTGTTGTTGTTGTTTTTGTTGTTGTTGCTGCTGTTGCTGTTGTTGCTGTAATAGTTGTTGTTGTTGCTCTATTAATCGTTGTTGCTGTTGATATAAAAATTGTTGATGTTGAAGGTATTGGAATTGATATTGAATATTATTTCTATCATTTCCATCAACAAATTGATTCGGTGATGAATTTGATGAATTATTTAAATAGTCACCATTATTATTGTTATTATTATTATAAAATATACTATTATTATTATGATTGTTATTATGATTAATGTGATTATTATTATAATTATTATTAATATTGTTGTTGTAGTTATTATAATTATTATTGTTTCCATTGTTATCATAGTAAGAAAGATCATCAGAAGGGAAACCATCTTCATTACTACCATTTTCACTACCATTACCAGGTGCAATCCTGTTTTGTAAAAAATATTCTGATAGTTGTATTAAACAATCTAATACTAATTCTGGTTTTTCATTCCTTTCTAAATCATTAAAAGTGAACAATGATTCTGGTGGTAAATATAGTCTAATATTATTCAATAATAATATTAATATTATTATTCATACAGAGATAAAATAAATATTTATCATTTTAAAATTAAAACTTACCTGCATTTCTTTAAAAATAAATTTATATTATCTGCTCTTTTAAATGGCGAGACTGGTACAACATTACTATAATGAATATAATCGATTCTGTCATGAAAACAATTCATTATTTTACAAAGTAATCTACCATCTCTAATTGAATCAAAAACATTAACATCATCAAGGCTAATACCCAATATAAATTCTATCCATACCTTTACTGTTATTTGTTTTTTTATTAAAATTTCATCATAATCCATTTCTTGTTTAAGTTATTTATTTAAGAAATAAATAAACTAAAATAAAATAAATAAATAAACAAATTTTAAAAACTAAGAATTTAAAATAAAAAGGAAAAGATAATAAAAAAAATAAAAGAGGTTTGGAAAAAAAAAAAAAAAAAAAAGAAATATATGTTATATGGTTTGCTAAATGATGGATGTTGTTTGGTGTGTGATATTTTTTTTTTTTTTTTATTTTTTTTTTTTTTTTTTTTTTTGAAAATGGATTTTTTTTTTAAAATTTTTTTTTCTATTATTTTTCTATTTTTTTTTGTTTTTTTGTGAAAAAACTAAATAGATAAAAACTTAAATATATATAAATTGATTTTAATTAATTATTAGAATTTTAGATCAATAAGGTTAATTAATTTTTTTTTTGATCTAATTTTTTTTTTTTTCACCACTTTCCCACCACCACTTATTTATAATAAAATTTTTTTTTTTGTTTTTTTTTTCTAAAATGATAAAATCTTCAAAAAAATTAATTTCGTCATTATTACATAACAACTTAAAAAATACATCAGTATTACGAAATAGTGGTATTATTTGTTGTTATTCATCCAACAATCAAAATAATAATAATATTAGTAATCAAGATAATAATAATCAAGATAATAATAATAATCAAGATAATAATAATAATAATACAAATAATAATAATAAAATTATTAATATACAAAATGTAAAAGGTACACATGATTTATTTCCAAATGAACAAAGAATTCATAATTTTATTTATGATACTGGTAGAGATGTTGCAGAGAGATATGGATTTAAAGAGATAAGTACACCTATAATTGAGCCATTTGAGTTATTTGATAGATCAGTTGGAGAGGGATCAGATATTGTTATGAAAGAGATGTTTAAATTTAAAGAATATGATCCAAAAAATATAGGTAGTGGACCAACTATATGTTTAAGACCCGAAGGTACAGCAGGATTAATGAGAGCTATCATTAATGAATCATCTACCAATCATTTGACACCAACTCAACGATATTACTATCAAGGAGCAATGTTTAGATATGAAAGTCCACAAAAAGGTAGACAAAGACAATTTCATCAATTAGGTATTGAAATGATCGGTGATGAACATCCAAGATCAGATGTTGAAACCATTGATATGGCAATGGAGTTTCTAGAGAAACTTGGTGTCGATACATCTAAAACATTACTAAAGATTAATACATTGGGTGATAGTGACTCTATCAAAGCTTACAATGAAATATTGACACAATTTTATCAACAGAATAGAGAAAAACTATCACCAATTTCCATAAACCGATTAGAGAGAAATAATGCATTACGTATATTGGATTCAAAAGAAAAACAAGACATAGAATTGAATAAAATGGCACCATTAATGAATGAAAGTTTATCAACAAAATGTAGAGATCGTTTCAAAGAGGTATTAGAAGGTTTAGATTGTTTAGGTATTACTTATGAAATTGATCAATCATTGGTTAGAGGTTTAGATTATTATAGACATACTATATTTGAAATTCAAATAATTGATAATCCTAGTGAATCTCAAGGATTGGCAATATTAGGTGGTGGTAGATATGATGGATTAGCCAACCAAATAGGATATAAATATAAGGAGATTTTACCATCAATTGGTTGGGCATCTGGTATAGAGAGAATCGCTTTGTTTTTAAATGAAAAATTAATTCCAAAACCAATTAAACCAATCTCTATAGTTACCACCTTTCCAACCCTCTCAATAAATGCATTCAAACTTTGTTCAGATCTTAGAAAAAAAGGTTGGCCAACAATGTTATCAACTTATCATCTTGAGAAAGAAAATATTTCAAAACAATTAAAAAAAGTTATTAACAAATCGGATTTCGTCATCATTTTAGCACCAATAGAATTCTCTACCAATACTTTAATCATTAAAAATCTCAATGAACATACTCAGTCGTTAGTTCCTTTAAATGATATTGAAGATTTTTTATTAAAAAACAATATTTCAAAAATTTAATGTTAAAATTTTAGTTTTATTAAAAAAAAAAAAAAAAGAAAATATATTTATCTGTTTTATAAATATCTTAGAGTTTTTTTTTCGATTTGTTTGTTCGGTTTTTTTGGTTTGTTTTTTTAATATTTTTTACTAAAATCTTCATAAGGTAATGTTATTTTTAAATCATTATCTTTTAGATATAGTTTTGCGTTGAAATCATCGAAATTTACACTTTCAATCCTTGCTTCTTTTCCTCTATATTTTCCATTTACAATGATAACTGTACTATCTACCTGAGGTATAACAGTTTCAAGAAAAGTTTGGTCAATCTTTAAAATATCACCAGAGTCTAATAGTTTTACTTTTGCTAAGAATTCATTTTCCACTGAAACAATATAACCTTTTTGTTTATAATATTTACCATGTGATAATTCTTTATCTATAATTTTAACTACAATATCTTTTATAATCCATGCTATTTCTTCTTTATTACTATTATTATTACTATTTGGTTGTTGTTGTTGTTGTTGTTTTTCAAATTCAAGTTTTTCTTTTTGTAGTCTTTCTTTTTCTTTAGCTTTAAACATAATTTCATCAATTGCTGACATTTTCTTTGTGTATGGTTTTGGATTTGTTTGATTATTATCATTATTATTATTGTTATTAGTGGTGGAAACTTTATCAAATGCATTTCTATCAAAGCTAGAGATTGAGGTGGTTGTTGTTGTTGTTGTAGTAGTAGTTGATGAAGATGATGATAGTGATGCTGTTGTTGGTTTTATACTAAGTTCTAATGATGACATTATCTCCAAATCTTCTTTTGATAATTGAGTTGGTTTAATTTCTTGATTATCATTTTCATTTCTATTTTTATTTAATTCTTTAATTTGTTTTTCAATTTGTAATCTTTGTCTCTCTTCTTCATTTAATTCCATTCTTTCTTTTCTCTCCTCAGATTCCTTTTTCATTACAAAGTCTGGATCTCTATTGATGTAGGTAATAAACCAACCTTTTGGAGTTTCCTCAACTATACATTTCGATGTTTTACCTAAATATTTAACAAACTCTGTTAAAGTTGTCCATTCTGTTGCATTCATATGAATATGATGTCTTTCTTTAATATATTCTGCATATACTTGGTTTGCTAATACCCTAGAGTTTATAAATTGTCTTGACATAATCCTTAGAAAATCTTCTTCAAACTCTTTACTATATTGTGATACTATAAAACTAGATTTATTTGAAAACACTTCCATTTGTCTCAAATGTGGTTCTGATGCTACATGACACTATTAATTTTTTATATTATTAGTATTATTATTATTATTATTATTATTATTATTATTATTATTATTATTATTATTATTACTATTATTATTATTATTATTATTATTATTATTATTATTATTATTATTATTATTATTATTATTATTATTATTATTATTATTATTATTATTATTATTATTATTATTATTATTATTATTATTATTATTATTATTATTATTATTATTATTATTATTATTATTATTATTATTATTGTCATTATAATAAAAAAAAAAGAAAAAAAAAGAAAATAAAATAAAAATTATAATAATTACTTTAAAACCATTTTCATCACGACATTGTTTTTCACATAATTGACAATACCATCTTAATCTTTGTAAACCTTTTGCCTTTATTTTATTGGCAATTTGTTTAGGTGTTAATGAATCTCCTTTACCCATTGTTTGTTTATTTGTTTTATATGTGTAATTCGCTTTTTTTTTTTTTTTCAGAAAAAAAAAAAAAAAAAAAAAAAAAAATTAAAAAAAAATTAAAAAAATAAAATTAAATTAAAATAAAAATAAAATTAAAATAAAATAAAAAAAATATAAATTAAAATATTTTTTGGGTGTTTTTAAAAAATATCTGATTGTGGAAAAAAAAGTGGTAATTCAAATCTTGAAAGTTTTTTTTTTGTGGAAAAAAATATAAATATAAATTAACTTTTTTTTTTTTTTTTTTTTTTTTTTTTATGAAATTTCTCTACAGAATGCATGAATGATGTAATGTTTTCAGATGGTAAGTTACATCACTAATGAATGAATATTTCAGAACAAACAAGAGAAATGTTTTATTTTCTGATTGGACTTGGTTTGATTCATCTTTTTTTCAATCTAATAATAATATATAAACTACTGAATTACAAGTTTTTTCAATTTTATTTTTTTATTTATTTTGCCGAAATTTATGAAAATAGTAAAATTAAATTATATTTTATAAAAAAAAAAAAAAAATAATAATATAATAAAAATAAGATTTAATTTTAAAAAATAAAAAAAAAAAAAAAAACATTCAGTCGTTAAAACATATAATTTTTTTTTTTCAAATTTTTTCGAAAATTTTTTTTTTTTTTTTTTTTTTTTTTTTTTTTTTTTTTTTTGAAAGTTTTTTAATTTTTTTATTTTCATTTATTTTTATTTTTTATTAAAACGACATCCAAAGTTCGTTGTTGTTATTATTGTTGTTGTTGTAAATTTGGAAAAAATAAAATAAAAGAAAAAAAAAAAAAAAAAAAAGAATAAACCAAAAGTTTCTTACAAAAAAAAAATAAAAAATCACATATCATAACACATAAAATGTCATATCAAAATAATGGTAATTTCAGAGGACCAAGACACAGTTTTGGTGGACAACCATCTGGTAGAGGTAACTTTCAAAGACATGACCCAGAAGAAGATTTTAAGTCAAAATTAACTTCACTCATCGTTAGAATTGGTGATAAGGCAACCAGTAGTTTAGAATCAAATATTGATGCATTAGCAAATGCATTGTTAGCTGATATTCCAAAACAATCTTCCTTAATTCAAGATATTTTATTTAAATGGTAAGATTTTTTTTTTTACATATATACAAAAAAACAAACAAAATAACATATACCCCACATTAATAAATATATTTACTAATAAAACATATTAAATCTGTATTTTTTGTTATTAATAACTTCTTTAAAATATAGTGTTTCATCATTAACATATAAAACACCAATTTATGCAACATTAGTTGGTTTGATTAACGTAAAAAACTCTGAATTTGGTAAAGAGGTTGTTTGTAGATTAGTCGACGAGATATTTAGTGCAATGGAAAAGAAGAAATTCCATAATACAAAATTATTAATAAGATTCATTCCAGAATTAGTGAATGCAAATGTACTCACTATAAATGCTGTATTCGAATTATATGAAACCTTATTATCAGTTTTAAATACATCCGACTATACTCAAAATAAAGCTGATTATTTCGTTTTCTTAGTATTATCAACTATTCCATGGGTAATAATTATTATTATTATTATTATTATTATTATTATTATTATTATTATTATTATTATTATTATTATTATTATTATTATTATTATTATTATTATTATTATTATTATTATTATTATTATTATTATTATTATTATTATTATTTTAATTTTAAACTTATATTCTCTTATAATTTATATCTAATATTCTAAAATAATTATTATAATTTGAAAAACATAGGTTGGTGAACATTTATCACGTAGTCATTCAGGTCAATTAGATGCAGTTATTGAAGAATGTGAATCATATATACAATCAAGATCAACTGGTGATAAAAAGTTTTATCAATCATATAACAATGGATATACAGATGATCGTTTAGAATCAATGTTAAAACAAATTAAATCATTACGTGATTCTGAACAACCATGGATTGTAAATGGTATCTTAAGACCATATAAACATTTTAATGAAACACTTACATCATCATCATCTCAACAACATATTTTACCAACTATTCATTTCCCTGAAGATGAAGTAAGTTAAATCCTACAAAGGATATAAAAGTTATTAAATTAATCTATATTTATTAATTACCTCTTTTTTTTTTTTTTTTTTATAATTTAGAAATTAGAATATCCAAATAATTTAAATAAACCATTATTTAGAATACTTAGTAATGATAATAATAACTCAATTGAAAGATATATTGTAGAGGATCATATAGTTGATATATTATCATTCTTTAATTCCGATCATAAAGAGTGTTCAAAGTTTATTTATTCATTACCAGTTGAAATTGAAATCGACGATATAGTTGTGGAGACATTATTGGGTGAAATGTTTATGTTACCAGAACCAACCTTTAAACCAATCTACTATGGTGTTTTATTTGTTGACTTCTTTAAATCTCAACCATCGGTCATTCCAGTGTTTGCTTATGCAATCAATTTATTATTTGAAAATATTCATAAATTAGATTTTGAAGTTATGGATCGTTTCGCTTTAGCATTTGCTCATCATCTTTCAAATTTCGATTATAAATGGATTTGGTCCGATTGGGCTCAACTATTAGTCCCACCAAGCACTCAATCATCGCATGATACAGATTCAACAAATAAAGAAGAATCAACAGCAACAATAACAACTATTGTTGAAGATGAAAACGATACAAGAAATAGAGAATTAAGAATTATATATATTAAACGTGTTTTATCATCACTTTGTCGTTTATCATATTTGGAAAAGATTAAACAAAATTTACCAAATGAATATCATCAATATTTACCACCATCACCAGCACCAACTTTTAAATTTTTAAATCCAGATAATCCAGAGGAGGAATCAAAGGAGTTAATTGCCGAATCCCATAAACTTCTTTTATCATTCAAAACTAAAGAACCATTAGAGAATATTATCTCACATGTTGCCAACATTCCATCGCATATTAATATCGTAGAGTTATTGACAAAATGTATCCTTCAAATTGGTTCAACCTCATTCTCTCATTTAACCTATGCCATTGAAAGATATATAACTCTCTTCAAGACCGTATTAAAATCTCAAGATGATCGTCAAGAATGTATTCGTTCAATCTTTGAATTTTGGAAACTATCTCATCAACATATTGTAATCGTTGTCGATAAATTTGTAACATTTAAAATCATTTATCCAATCGATACTGTAACTTGGTTTATGAGACCTGAGAATATTGATCGTTTCATTACAGAACCTTTCACTTGGGAGTGTCTTCATAACTCTATCCAAAAAACAATTATCATCATTCAAACCCTCACTTTAGACCTCGAAGAAAATCAAAGTCAAGAGAAGGAATTTAAATTAAATACTTCCATCAGTGAACAACAATTACTCTTGGCCGAATTGGTCAAAGGTTTGGGTTCAATCCTCGCCAGTGAAAAATACCAATTGGGTGCCTCTTCAAAACTTTTAATCTCTGGTCAATTAAAATCAATCATTAGAAAATATTTCAATCAAATGAAACCAGTAATTCAATCACAACCTCAATTATCAAATATTATTAATCAATACACTCAATAATAAATAAAATTAAAAATAAATAAAATATTAAAAAAAAAAAAAAAAAAAAGAGAAACAAAAATAAAAAAAAAATAAAAAGAATTGAAAAAATATTATTTTAAAATATATTTTCACCCTTTTCAAATAGTTAAAAACAAAAAGAAACAAAAAAAATAAAAAAATAATAAAAAATAGATAATTTTTTTATAATATGGTGCTTTTGGAAGGTGAATAAACACCAAGTTTGGTATAATCTTTCAAGAAAAAAAAAATTTGTTACATAAAATTCGCGTGTGATTTTTTTTTTTTTTTCATTTAAATTTTTTTTTATTTAAAATTTTTTTTTTTTCATTTTGCTTTTTTTTTCATTTTTCAAATTAATAAACAATTAAAAACGAATTAAATAATGAATAATAATAGTGAAGAAATAAATAGTAATAATAATAATAACAATACAGAAAATGAAAATAAAAAATCATCATTTTTTTCATTTGATAATTTTCCCAAACATATAATGGCGCCATCATTTTTAAATAAAGAAATGCCATTGAGTATGTTTTTTGTATCAGCAGGATGTTTATCAGCAGTTGGATTTGGTGTAGGTTTATTAGTTGGTTTGAGAAAGAATGGTGGTATTAGACAAACAATTAGAACAGCACCACCTGGTGTAGTAGGTTCTGCTGTCAAAGCATTGGTTGGTGGTACCGCCATTTGTGTCACAATGACAGCAGGCCTAGTTTATTTTTTAAAAAATGCCTACAACATTGAAACCGTTAAAGACTTTGGTGATATGATGAGAGGAAAAAAATCTGAAAAAATACCAACCCTAATTTTAGTTGAAAAACCAATCAACCAGAGTTCAACGTTAAATGATGACGATAATAACAAAGCAAGAAACAATATAATAGATTTCACAGTTGATGAATCAAAATTATCCGAAGAAGAAAAACTAATTCATAAAGAAAACATTAAAGCTTTAAAAGCCTTAAAATATTTACCATACACTGATGAAGATTTCAAAGAAATTAATGATGAAAAAAATGAAAAAAATGAAAAAAATAGTCTCAGCGAAAAAAAAAAGTGAAAAAAAAAGTGAAAAAAAAAGTGCAAATAAAAAAAATATAAATAAAAAAAAAAGTGAAAATGTGTAAAAAAAGAACGACTTTGAATCTTGGGTAAATCGATTTTTTGTTTGTTTTTCGAAAAAAATTTTTTTAAAAAAAAAGCCATTACTTTAGGTCAACTGGTGCCTCAAAAAAAATTTTAAAAAAAAAAAAAAAGAAAAAAAGGTATTTTTTTTTTTCAATCCTTTTTTTTCTTTTTTTTATTTTTTTTTTTTTTTTTTTTTTCCCCATTTTTTTTTCTTTTTACCAAATGGATAATAGTAATAATAGTGAAAGTAATAGTAATAGCAAAACTGGAAACAATAGTCTCAACAATAATAAAAGAAAATTTGAAAATGATAGCGAGACTATGGAGAGTGATGACTTTGATCAGGGTTATTCAATCGATGATGATTATGATGAAAATCTAAACAATAATTATAGCAATAGTTATAATAATAATAATAATAATAACAATAATAATAGTAATAATAATAATAATAATAATAATAATAATAATAATAATAATAATAATAATAATAATAATAATAATAATAATAATAATAATAATAATAATAATAATAATAATAATAATAATAATAGTAATAATAGTAATAATAATAATAATAGTAATAATAGTAATAATAATAATAATAGTAATAATAATAGTAATAATAATAATTATGATAATAATAGTAATAATATTAATAATATTAATAATATTAATAGTAACTATAGTGATGACGAAATGAATAATAAAAATAATAACAATAAACTTAATAATAGTAATAACCATAATTATAAAAGTGGCAATCAAAATTATAACTATAATAGTAGCAATAGTTACAATAATATTAGTAACAATAATAATAATAATAATAATAATAATAATAATAATAATAACAATAATAATAATAATAATAATAATAATAATAATAATAATAATAATAATAATAATAATAATAATAATAATAATAATAATAATAATAATAATAATAATAATAATAATAATAATAATAATAGGGGTGAAATAAAAAGGACAGGAAAAAAAAGAGGTGCGTCTTGGAATGATAAACAGAGTGATGAGTTGTGGAATCTATTTCACGAGTTATATGCAAGCGGGACATATAAATCCAACCAAGCCATCGCCAAACATATCCATTCAATGCAAATTTTCCCAAGTCACTTTTCATGTGAGCAGGTTTATGATAAAATCACAAATTTAAAAAAGAAGGCAAACAAAAATAAAGACAAACCACCAAAATTATCAAAACCTTCTAAATTATCGAAATATAATTTAAACAATAATAATTTAATTGTTGAAAATAATAATTTTAATAACTATAACAATTCTAATAATAGTAATAATAGTAATAATAATAATATTAATAATAATATTAATAATAATAACAACAATAATAATAATAATAATAATAATAATAATAATAATAATAATAATAATAATAATAATAATAATAATAATAATAATAATAATAATAATAATAAAAATAATAATAATAATAATAATAATAATAATAATAATAATAATAATAATAATAATAATAATAATAATAATAATAATAATAATAATAATAATAATAATAGCAGTAACAACAACAGTTATAGTAATAACTACCAAAATAGGAATAATAGTTTTTCATACGATGATTCACCACCATTAAATCAAAAGAAAAAGGAACCACGTACTTCAATTGAAATTTCAAATAATTATAATACATCAAGTATGAGTCCAATTGTAAATTCACCAACTTCCTCTTCCTCGTCTTCACCAAAAAACATTAGATATAATAGTAATAATAATGGTAGTAATAATGGTAATAATAGTAGTAATAATAATAATAATAATAATAATAATAATAATAATAATAATAATAATATTAATAATAATAATAGTAATAATAATAGTAATAATAGTAATAATAATAATAATAATTTCCAAAACAATAGAAATAGTGATGGTAGAACAAATTATAATGGTGACTACACTTATCACAATAACAACTTCGGTAATAATTATAATAGCAACAACAACAATAATAGTGAGTGTCGTGATTGTGAAGAATTAAAAATTATCAATAGAGTATATTCCGACCAAATCGAAAGTCTTGAAGATACAATCAAACAACTAAGAGAGAAAATAAAACAACAAGCTAGATCACTTCAAAGTCTGTCTCAACCGAATGATAACAGCTACGATGATAATCCCACTATAACTATCACCACCTCTACTTTTTCAACGATTGATAAAACTAACAATAAAGAAACAAGCAATAATAATGATAACGATAATGCCAATGAAATTGATAATGATAATGGTAATTATTGCAGTGAAGACAAAGAGGAAAAAGAAGATAAAATGGAGGATATTAGAAGTAATAATACCAACAGTAGTAGTACAAACAAGGAATGTAACAATAATGATAGCAATAATAATAAAAATAATGATGATAATGATAATAACAATTACGTTGATGAAGCTGATGGTAGTAGTGACAGAAATAAAAATAATGTGGTTGACGAAAAAAAAGATGTGAGTTTGCCATCACCACTAGAGAGTGATATGAAGCAAGCCGCTTCATATTTTGACGAAGAAACAAGAATCCAAATTATAAAGTAGTAAATAGAAATAAATATATAAATATAAAGTTTGTATGTGTTTTTACAACATACAATTTGTACAATATAATCTAATTTTTTTTTTTTTTATAAAAAAAGAAAAAAACAAAAACACATAAAAATAAAAATAAAAAAAACAATATAATAAAACAATTATTTTTATCTTTTTTTTTCATATTTAAGAAACGAAAGTCACATTTTCATTTCCATTTTTAATTTTTTTTTAAATACTGGCCAGTAATAATAATAATAAAGATGTAAAAATAGACATTATTTATAAGATTCACAATAACTACCACAATAATAACCAAAACCTCCACAAGTGCAATTACAATCCATCCAACATTTTTTCCCCACTCAAATTTCCTTTTCAATCTCCTCAGAATCACCTCAATACCAACAACACCAAACAAAACATTATTAATAATGGAGATGATGTTTATTGTAAATAATCGTTATCACATTGAAGTAACACCAATTAATGGGAATATTTAAAATTTGAAGTTTAAAATCCAACTATGTGTATCGCCAAACAAAACAATTTCGAAAACTGTAAATATTTTCAAATCTTTATCAGTTTATAATCTTGAAGTTGATACAAAGAAAATCTTTGCCTGTCAAAATGTTTTTTTTACTTTGAAAATAAAATCTCATTTTTTTTGATGTCCATAAATTCCAGTGTTTTATATATAAAAAAATTAATTTTTGGAAGTATAAAAAAAAAAAAAAAAAAAAATTGGATTTAAAAAATTTATTTTTGGAAGTATAAAAAAAATAAATAAAATTGAATTTAAAAAATTTAATTATACAATAGCTTTTTTTTTTATTATTATTTTTAAAAAAACTAAATACTTTGAAATAATAAAAAAAGAATGTTTTTTATCTCATTCTTTTTTTGTTGGGGAGTTTGTTTTTTTTTTTTTTTAAATTCTTACAATTTAATTTCTTTTACCAGATTGTCTAGCAGCATTTGACATATTTACCATTTGGTTGTTATTACCAATGATACCGTTGGCAGTATCGAAAAGGTTGAGTGGTGATTTACCATCGGTGATCATAAATGATTTAAGACCCAAACCTTGTAATAATTTGGCTTGCATTTCATTACCAGCACAAGCAATTGATTTGAGGGTATCTCTGCCAATTGATTCAACGATTGCTTTGAATTTGGAGGCTTCAATTTCAGCAAGGTCAGATTGTTTGGTGAGTTCGAGTTCATCAATTGATTTTTGGTATGAGAGTTCATTTTCTCTCTTTGCCTTTAAGAGGGAGATTTCAGATTCTGAACGAATCTTGTTTGCTTGTGCTTTTAATTCAGCTTGTTTGACATTTGCTTCAGCAGCAATGTTGGCAGCTTCAGCGGTAGCTTGAGCCTCAGCAGTAGCTTGACCAGTTGATTCAACAGCAGCTGATTGGGCTTGGAGTTGTAATAAGTCTTTACGAGCCAACTCTGCTTGAGCTTCATCGTGAATCTTTTGACGTTCGAGTCTACCACGAGCACCTTGTTCGAGACGTTCAGCTTCGTGACGAGCAGCAGCTTCTTGTGATTTGGTGGTGATTTCAATGGCCAATTGGACAGATTTTTGGAGAGAATCACGAGTACGTTGATCGACTGGTTCAACAGATTGAATATCAATGTTGGTGATGACGAGGTTGTTTGAATTGAAAGAGAAGTTCTTACGGACTTCACCAGATTCATCTAAACCAAAAACGGATTGACGAATGACTTCAGCAGAACGTTTGTGGAAATCATCGAAAGAAACGGCAGCAACAGCACCTCTGACTCTTGAGGCAATAGCTTTGCAAGAGTCACCAACGAAATCTGGAACTTGGAAGATCTTTTGAGCGTCTTCGATCTTGCTACGATCGACTTTGAATTCCCAGTTGTAGGATAATTTAAGTGAGAGACGAGCATGATCAGAGGTTTCGACAATGACAACATCAGTCATAAAATCTGGACCCAAGAAGAGAGCGATGGCTTTGATTTGATGTGGACGTTTTGGTTTGTCACCAGATAATGAAAGAACGGTAAAATGT
Organism: Dictyostelium firmibasis; assembly: GCA_036169595.1. Taxonomy (NCBI): domain Eukaryota; phylum Evosea; class Eumycetozoa; order Dictyosteliales; family Dictyosteliaceae; genus Dictyostelium; species Dictyostelium firmibasis. The sequence continues at coordinate 1,035,128 of CM069769.1, forward strand.
TCATCTGGACCTAACATAACAAGATCTGGACCAAAGACAACACGTGATTTCTTCTCTTTGTAATCGTAGATTTGTACGGCACTGTTGTGTGGAGCACGATAGGTAACAACACGAGTTGGATCACGATTATCGGTGAACTCTGGGTTGAGTGATTCTTTGGCGAGAACTTCTTCGACAGTACGTGGTAAAACTTTTTCCCAAAGCTCTTCGTTTGCCTTTAACATGTATGATTGAGCTTTGATTGAAGAGACTTTACCGGTTTTAATATCACGAACGTAGATACCTTCATTTTCATCCAATGGAATGGATTGACGTTTTTCAACGACCTCAACTTGAACTGGTGGGACATAATCACATGGACCATAGATCATCCAACGATCACCAGCCAAATGAGATTCACCATCAATTGAGAAGGTTTCTTTAGCACGGAGTAAGAGTGCTTCTTGTTCGGTTAAAACATAGATATTGTGAATTTTGTTACCTTCTAATGATTCACCTGGATTTAAGAAGAAAGCGAGTTCACCCTTTCTTAATTGTTTTTGACCGAGTTGTGGTTTACCATTGGCACCAACTGGATCCAAAACGACACAATATTGACGGTTTGAGAGTGTGGTGATATGAACTTCACCAACAACTTGTTCATAGACATCAGGGATGTGAGTTTCAGCATCGGTGCTGACAACTAACCATTCCTCACCAGCTTTACGTTGAGTTTTTCTGGTTTCATCTAAAAAGGTTTTGGTAGCCTTAAGATGGAGAGCTTTCTTATCAGTTAAGACGTAGGCATTAACAATTTCAACGACTTTCTCATCGACACCTGGGAGATAGGAACCATGTTGACGAACTAACCATTCTTCACCAGCTTTTCTTGAAACACCTGAACGATCAGAACAGGCTTTGTTGGCACGTAATTTTAATGCTTGATTTGGACCAATGATGGTGGCTTTGATCTCTTCTTCAATTCTTACATCAATACGTGGGAGATAGGTAGCTGGACCTTCGAATAACCATTCGTCACCAGCGACATGTGTGACTTTACCCTCAGTAAAGTCACGTAAGGCACGAAGACGTAAAGCCTTTAATGGAGCAACAACTTGAAGAGCTGTAACTTTACCAGAGATTCTTTCACCTGGATATAATGGGAATGGTTCTTGTGAGAAACGAATCTCTTCATCACCATGTCTTAATTTAACTTGACCGTATTCATCCAATACCAATGAACCATTCTCATTACGAACAACTGGATTTGATATAGTACAATAATTACGTTGTGGGATCATAATCATTGGTTCTGGTCCACTAACTAACTTTTCATGGTCTTGTCTTGTAAAAGTTTGTGGTCCAACTTCAACTCTAGTAACATTTGTATTATTATCTAATACCTAATAATATTTTAATAAAAAAAAATTTTAAAAAAATTTAAAATTAATATATTTTTTATTTTTTTTTTGTTTTTTTTGTTTTTTTTTTTTTTGTTTTTTTTATTTTTTTTTGTGAATTTATGACTTACATGAATGAAATGAAATGGTTTAATTCTAATAACAGAGTTTAAATCGGCCATTGTATTATATATAGGGTTAAAGATAAAGGTTATTTATAAATATTTAAAAAAAAAAAAAAAAAAAAATCTAATTAAAATAAAAAAAAAAAATTAGTTTTGATTTATTAAAGCATCAAAAAATATAGAAAAAAAAGAAAAAAATTAAAAAAAAAAATTTGTGAAAAAAAAATTAAAAAAAAAAATAAATTAAAATTGAAAAAAAGTTTTTTTGAAAAAATTAGGATATTTTGCAGTTAGAGGAAAAATATCTTAAAAAAAAAAAAAATAATAATAAAAATTGATCAGATGGTGTGTGAATAGTTTTTTTTTTTTTTTTTTTTTTTTTTTTTTGTTAATAAACAAAGAAAAAATTTATATTGAGTGTTGATATTTTTTTAATTATGATTGAGTTATAACAGTTTTTATTATTTTTTAATATCTTCTTTGTTTGAAATTTCTTTTTATTATTGCTTTTTTTTTTTTTTAAAGTTTTTTTTTTTATTTTATTTTTTTTTTTTTAATAATTACAAAAAAAAAAAAATAGATAGAAAAAGAAAAATAGATAATATTTACTTTAATTGATTATAATTCAACAAATGAATGTTTTGAAAGTAAAAATTTTTTTCAAATTATAGCCAATTTTTTTTTCATTGAAAAAAAAAAAAAAAATTAAAAAAAATTAAAAAAAAATAATAATAAATTTCAAAAAAAAAAAAAAGAAAAAAAAAAGAAAAAAAAAAGAAAAAAAATTTATTTATAAGATTTCTAAAAATTCCACTAATTTTATGGTAACCATATGATTTTTTTATTTTTCTTATAAGTTTACCATATCTTTCTTGCGAGCCCAACATCACTTATAAATTTTTTTTTTCCAATTATTATTACTATTTTTTTTTTTTATCATATTTTTATCAGATTGATTAAGGATAGTTTTTTTTTTTTTTTTTTTTTTTTATTGGCAAGTATGGTGGGCAACATTTAATATTCACTTTATCACATTTTTATTTGACATTAATGAAACTATACAAAAAAATTATTACTATAATACACTTAGTTGTGAATATCACTTAATTATTATTTTTTATTTTGGTGTTAAGTATTAATTCTACAATAACAATATTAGAAAAAAAAGTAAAAGTAAAAATAGAAAAAAAAAAAATATTACCGATTTTTTTTTTTATATTTTTTTCTACCACATTTTTTTCTAAACAATTAATCGAAATTTATTAATTTTTTTTTCATCATAAAATTTATAAGGAAGCAAACCAAAAAAATAAATTTCCCTTTTCATATAATTTTTTTCAGTTCCCTATTTCTCAAAGTTATTATATACTTTTAACACTTTTTAAAATTTTTTTTTCTAAATCGGATTGTTTTTTTTTTTTTAAATTGGATTATAATTGGATTATATATTCTAAATTGTATCTAGTATTCTTAAATTTTTTTTTTTTTAATAACCTCCTCCAATTGGATGTGTTCGAATCATGTTTTAATTTATTAATTATTTTAATTTAATTTTTTCTGTGACCACGTTAATACGTGGTATGACCAATACTCTAACCAAGGCCACGGAGGATGTGTTATTAAGTGTTAAACCACTTGTATGTTAAGCCCAACGTGTATCCTAAAATTTTTTTTTTTTTTTAATAACCTCATCCAATTGGATGTGTTCGAATCATGTTTTTATTTATTAATTATTTTATTTTAAATTTTTTTTTCTGTGACCACTTTAATTCGTGGTATGACCAAGACTTTAACCAAGACCATGGAGGCTGTGTTATTCAGTGCGAAACCACTATTCTAAGCCCCCCATATCCTAAATTATATATAGTATTATAAATAAAATGTGATAATTCGAACAAGATTATCTTTTAATATCGTAGAACCATTACAACAAAAGGGAATATTCGATATTTATTCATCTCAAGTTACCTTATCTAACCTGACCTTATTAAACCTCCAATTATACTTTATAGCAGTTCATTACAAGAAAAATATAAAAATGGCTCCTTAGCATAGTGGTATTGCGCTTCCCTAGTAAGGAAGAGGTCATGAGTTCGATCCTCATAGGAGCCTTTTAATAAATATACATTATATGTCGCGAGTTCGACACCCAATGTACCACCCGCGAGAGACATTAATACATGGATACTACAACGTCTAATCATAGGTAAAAAACTACAACACAATAGTGAATTCAAATAGTCCTACCGCGACATCAAACAGGACCTCCATAATCTGAAGCCTCGAAACTATACCGATAGGTTTTAAAAAAAAAAAACCAACACTTTTTTTTTTGAATCTCTTAGTGCAACGTCCAGAAAGGGGTGAGCTAGTTTAAGGATTTATTTTAAATATTTAAAAAATTTCGAAAGTTATTTGGTTTTTTTTCTCTAAACTTTGAAGAGAAAAATAAACTTTTTTGGGACAGGTTATTTTTTTTACAGATCTAGGGATTGAATTTACAGATAGAGGTTGTTGGATTTCAAAATAAATATCTAAAACGCCAATTGGGATGATTCCATTGTCTAGAGGTTGGTTAAAACTACGAGTAAATACTAATTTTCTAACACCTTTTGGAATAGAATTCTCTGTTAAAGGTTTCTTGATATCTCCAAAAGAAACTGATTCAACATTTGATGGTATAATGCCTTTTGTTAGATAATGGTTGAATCCATCTTCAAAATAAATTGAAACAGTTTTGCTTGGTATTGATTGGTCGGTTAAAGGTTCTACAATATTAGAAAAGTATAAATCTATGCCACTTGGAATCTGACTTTTTAAAATTTTATGGGGATAGTTATCTTTAAAATAAATTTTAGTGATTGTTCTTGGTATAGAATCCAAATGAATAGGAATTTTAATATTTCCCAAATATAAAGAACCCTTAAATTCTGGAATAATTCCTTTTGGTAAATTTTGATTGAAACCATCCAATAAAAAAAGGATTTTAATTTTTTGAGGTATTGAGTCATAGGACAATGGCACACCTAGTTCACCCAAATATAAAGACAAACTACAATTTGGTATAACTCCTTCGCCAATATGATGAGAATAGCCACCTTCAAAATGAATATCTAATGATTCGTTGGTTACCATTGGGATGGAATTAGATGGTACAGCATATTTTATTTTAGCAAAACGAATTACAAAACTACCAGCTTGAATTAGAGTTTTTGGTATTTGTTGTCCAAAACCATCCATAAAATAAAGTGCAGATTTACCAAGTACTGAAGAAATTTTCAAGTGAGATATAGATTTGGATTCAGCATCGAATGCAATATTCTCATTGAAAAATTGTTCTCCACCGCTAATGAATAAACTATAGTTTACATCTCTCGAAACAATAGGCTTTGTTTTTAATGGAAATCTTTCTTTATTATAAGATCCTTTATCTTCATAAAATACCATTGATTTAAATAAAGATTTGACCATTTCAATTTCTTTTATATTGGTATTAACCACTATTTTTTTATAATCGCTCAATAGTTTACTGTTTTCTTCATTTGATAATATAATCTTTGAATATTGATGGTTTTTTATCATTTCAAAATCTAAACAACTATTATTTAAGTTTATGCAACCAATACAACTATTGGTACTTCCAAGACTTCCACCTAAACTATTTACCCCATTTAAATTATTATTATTATTTTTATTTATTTTTATATTATTACTACTATTTTTATTATTATTATTATTATTATTATTATTATTATTATTATTATTATTATTATTATTATTATTATTATTATTATTATTATTATTATTATTATTATTATTATTATTATTATTATTATTATTATTATTATTATTTTTATTATTATTATTATTTTTATTATTATTATTATTATTATTATTATTATTATTATTATTATTATTATTATTATTATTATTATTATTATTATTATTATTATTATTATTATTATTATTATTATTATTATTATTATTATTATTATTATTATTATTATTATTATTATTATTATTATTATTATTATTATTATTATTATTATTATTATTATTATTATTAAAATCTATATTATCTGTATATGTGTGCGATTGAAATTTATTTTCAATAAATTTGATAGTTTTATTTTCCATTTCTTTTTCGTCTTTTTTTTCAAAGGTTTTGCCTATTATAGCTTGTAAATTTTCTATATCATTCGTTAATTTGAGGGATAAATTAAATTTGGTGTCTTTATTTTCATTGTGTTGGGTATCCAGTTGTGATAGTATGTCCTTCTCTGCTAAACTTGCAGCTATATGAATTTTTCTGAATTCTTCTTTAACCAATAATTTATTGGTTTCTAATTTATGTATAATATCTGAGAAATAGGAATCAGAGATGGAAAGATCAGCTTTATCTTTTTTTATTCTATTTGGTATTAATGGGAGAAGGTTATCTTGAAATTCCCCTTTTATTAAATCCATAGCATTTTGAAATAAATCAAATACATGACCACTATGTTCTATACTAGCAATACAATGGGTACAAACTGCTATTCTACAACCCAAACAAAAAAGTGATAAATTCTCTGTTTTATGATGATAACACTTTGCTCCTTTGTGTGTATCCGTTTCTATTTGATATGTTGCTGATAACATAACAAAATATATTTTATTTTATTTTTTTTTATTTTTATTTTATTCTTATTTTTATTTTGGTTTTTATTTTTATTATTGTTTTTTAATTTTTATTTTTTAATTTTAAAAAAAAATTTTATTTTTTTTTTTAATTAAATTTTTTTTTTTTTTTTTTTAAGTTGCTTTAAAAATTCCTAAATTTTGAAGTTGGATTTTTTTTTAAGATTTTTTTTTTATAGATCCAGGAAAAAAAAAAAAAAAAAAAAAAAAAAAAATTTTAATAATAACTACATTAAATAAAAATTTTAATTATGACTGTAAAACTAAAACTAATAAATTCGGATCTTATCCTGAGGAGAAACAAAACAAATTAAAAAGATATTAAAAAATTTTTTATGTTTTTTTTTTTTTTCTAATATATTTTTTTAGTTCGAAAAAAAAAAAAAACATTTAAAGTTTTATTTCTGAATAACCTTTAAAATATGTCTAAAAATATTGTAATCAACTACATCGAAAGATGGTATGCTATAACAAAATAAATTTTCTAATTGAGGTGGCAATGGTAAATTTGTGTCGAAAATGGTTTGGATTGAACCATTTGGAATTGAAAGACTGGTTAACATAGGTGGCCAGATGATTGACAAATCGTTGAATGGTTTATCGAATTGTGATCTATCAAATTTCAAATGTTTTGTAGACGTAGGTAATGATTGAAAGAAATCCAGTGTTCCAATTTTAGTAAAGTCAGAGGGTATCATGAGAAATAATGATTCCAAAACTGGGAAAAGACTATTAATATCACCATTGTTTTTTGATAAAGAGGTCATAAAACAATTGACACCAATTTTTAAATATTTTAAACTTTTAAAAGATACAGATGATGGAAACGATTGGGAAAACTTTAAACTAAATTCTAATCTCTCTAAACTATCCCATGGTAGTGAATCAATGTTTGTCAATGGTTGATTATAATTTGGTAATTTTAAATGTTTTAAAGATTTAGGTAAAGTGTTTGAATTGAAAACTCTATCATAAGAATTCAAGATTAATGAGGTTATAGTGGGTGGAAAGATTTCTTTTGTAAACTCACTATTTAAATATGGTATCTCCAATGTTTTAAATGATGGTATTAAAAATTTTGGTAATCCAAATTCTATACCATTTGAGTTGAATACTATATCTAATATCATTTCCTCCAATTGAAATTCCGATCCATTTGTTGAAATGTTTACATTACCATTACTATCATGAAATGAATCAAATGTTAAATAGGAATTTATATGAACTTTCTTTAAACCAATTGGTAATGAAATATTTTTATATATTTTATTTCTTCCACGAATTGTTAATTGAGTAAGAGAACTTGGTAATTTTGAAGTAATTAAATTATTATTATTATTATTATTATTATTATTATTATTATTATTATTATTATTATTATTATTATTATTATTATTATTATTATTACTAATAAGATTATCATCCCAATCGATTTGACAACGAAGTGATTTTAAAGATGGGAAAACATAATCATTTGAACCAATGGGTAATATAAAACCAGGATAATCTAAATAAATTAAATTTGGTAATGATTTAAATGTTTCCAAGGAGATGGCAATTTTATATTCTTTTGATAGGGAAAGACTTGTGAGTGAAGGTGGTAATAATTTTTGATTTAAATCTTGATAATAATTTGAACCCAATTCTATCAATTTTAAACCTAACGGTAGTGAATCTGCATCAAAGAATGAATTGAAATGGAAACCGAATTTTAGTGATTCCAAAGATTTTGGAAATACACTAGCTTTTATTGGTTTACCTTTATTATTAAATTTTGCACCAAATTCGATAGATTTCAAATTGATTTGATTCTTAAATGTATTTTCGTTCAATTCTTGATCGAATAATCTACCAAATTTCAAGGTTTCTAATGATCTTGGTAATACATTTTCTTTAATCTCTTGATTGAAATCATATCCAAATGTTATTGTTTTTAAATTACAATGGTAGTTTGAATCGTATTTGAAATCGATTGTATTCAATATCAATTGGTTAAAATAATAAATAAACTCTAGAGATTCACAACTATCCGGTAAATCATTTCGAAGAAATGATTCATTAATATTCGTATCAATTGGTGAGATTGATCTACAATAGTTCAAATATTGATATTGTTTTAGTTGTTTCACTGTTAATGCAATTTGATTCTGATGAATCATATACAATCTTAAATGTTGAACAATTACATATCTTATGAATGAATTCCTCCATACTTTAAAAAATAATTTACTATTATCTAAATTTTCATTATTGACTTTATTTTTTTTATTCATTTTTTGTGATTTTATTAGGTTCATAATATTTAAAAATTTTTTTTAGCAAAAAAAAAAAAATAAAAATAAAAAAAAAAAAACAAATCTTTTTTTTTCACTTTTTTTTCTCTACTTTTGTTTTTCATTCTTATATTTGTTCCCAACTAATGCAAAATGATTTTTTTTTTATTTTTCTCTGAAGAACTATTTTGAATAATAAAAATAAAAAATAAAATGGTCTGTAAATTATTGGACACCAATTATCACTTATTACCTAATACAGCATACATTTTTTTTTTTTTTTTTTTTTTTTGTATATTTTAAATTTTAAATTATTTGAAAAACTAGTTTAATGTATGTAGTGTTTTAAAAATATATTTTTTTTAATTTTATTAAAATTTTTATTTGTTTTTTTTTTTTTTTTTTTTTCAGAAAACAATGGCACTCATAATAAAAACCGCCAAGTTTCGCGCTAAAATTTGAAAAAAATAACCTTTGTTTTTTTATGTAATTTTTTTTTTTTTTCGATTAAATTACCCACCATCCATAACATTAAAAAAATGAAATGCGAAACTGTTATGATTCTTTGGCATAATAAAGACCCAATTTATTCTACAGATTTTGACCCATCTTCAAATAAATTTTGTACTACAGGTTTTGATAATGAAATTAAGGTAATTAAAATAAAAATTAGAAAAAAAAATTTTTAAATAATAATCTATTTATTAATTATGTATATATATATAGATATGGGGATATACAAAGAATAAAGATGGACATTTATCGGTTGAATTTTTATCAAGTTTGGTAAAACATATTAAGCCAGTTAATATTGCAAGATTTTCGCCAGGTGGTAATTTATTAGCATCAGGAAGTGATGATGGTTCAATTGTAATTTGGAGATTAAATCAAAATGCAATACCACCATCAGATTCATCAATGAAAGAGATTTGGTCGATAGTAACAGTTTTACGTGTTACTACCGATGTCTATGATCTTTCTTGGTCTAGTGATGGTCAATACTTATCCTCTGTTAGCACTGATAACAGTGTTTCAGTTTGGAGTCCTTTATCAAGTATGTATTAAATTATTAATATAGTTTTTAAAACAATATTAAAAAAATATAATAATTAATAAAAAAACAAATAGAAACACATCAATTAATTACAGAGCATAGTCATTACGTTCAAGGTGTATCATGGGATCCATTAAATGATTTTATGATAACTCAAAGTTCTGATGGAACTTGTAGGATATATAGAAATGAAAGAAAAAAAAAAAAAACAACCACACAATCGTCATCCTCCTCCACATCCTCATCAGTAACAGCCTCTGAAAAGGATAAAGATAGTGAAGATAATAGTGACAGTAACAGCAATAATATAAACAACAATAATAACATTAACAATAATAATAATAATAATAATAATAATAATAATAATAATAATAATAATAATAATAATAATAATAATAATACCACAACTATTGAAGATTTTAATTCAAATAGTAAAAGGAAATTAAATTTAGTTATATCAAATGTTTTATCAAGAAGATCTTATAATAACTCATCGCCAGTTGGTGATAATATAGTGGAGATTGAACAAACACATGATGAATCTAAAACAAAAGAAGAAAGTTTAACCAGTCATAGAATGTTTTATGATGAAAGAGCATCAACCTTTTTTAGAAGACCCTCGTGGTCACCAGATGGTTCAATATTTATTACACCAACGGGTAAATTTAAAGAATCACCAACTTCAAAATACCAAAGTACATCATACATTTTCTCAAGACATATCAGAGATAAGCCATTAATACATCTACCTTCAAATAATCCAACTGTTGTCGTTAAATTCAGTCCAATCATTTATAAATTAAGACATGATAATATCAATGATAATACCAATACCAACAAAAATAATGAAAACTTATTAAATATTAATTATCGTATGATATTTGCAATTTCATCACAAGATACAGTAGCTATTTATGATACACAAAAAACTGATAGACCAATTTCAATCATATCAAATTTACATTATTCAACAATAACCGATGTATCATGGTCATCTGATGGTACGATCCTATTGATCGCTTCATCAGATGGTTTTTGTTCATATATTTCATTTGCACCAAATGAATTGGGTGATCCTTTATCTGAATCTGACTATCCTGAGTCATTAAAACAATGTATATTATATAAACAAAGAGCTCTTGTTAATACTACAATCAATGAACAACAGCAACAACAATCCAACAATGAAAATAAAAATAATTTAAAAAGAAAGAATGAATCAAATACCAATTCAGAACCTAATGATAGTAGTGCTGAAACAGATTCAATCGTTGATGAAAATGAACAAACAAAGAAACAAAAAACTGATGAAGTAATACCAAACACTTTACCAACTACAATACCCACCACATTACCTTCAACAACTTCTGAAAATACCACTGGTACTGGTGATATTAAACCTAAAAGAAGAATTCAACCAAATTTAATAAAGAAATAGTATTAAAGATAAATAAGTAGATTGGCTTGTATATATATATTTCATTTTTTTTTATTGTTATGTTTTTTTTATAAAAAAATAATCTGTTATTTTTTTTTCTGTTTTTTCTTCTGAAGGTTTTACTGATTTTGTTGATATCTTTGATGTTGGTTTTATTGGTGATTGTATGGTGGTGGCTGTTGTAGTTTTTGATGTTTGTTCTAATATTGATTCAGATTTTTTTGAAGTTATTGGTGAAGTTAATGTCTTCTTTGGTGGTGAGGTTGATTTTGGAGCTGGAGTTGAAAAGAAATTTGAAATTCCACCAACTTTAACGGGAGATTGTTTCTTTGCTGATGCTTTTTTAGAGGCACCTCTTTTCGATTTTGGTGGCTCAGGTTCATCAATTATTCTTTCAGTATAAACCAAATACTCGGACTCTGTTTTAATTGTTTGCTGTGCTGTTGCAGATAATAGATTAAAGCTTTGATTTAACATTTTACAATTTGACTCTGATAGATATTCACTAATGAATCCAATTGACATCGTATATAATGTCTCCCACGATAAATCTTTTTTTACATAATTTGAAGTTTTAAAAATATCTGTATTCGTTTCTTTTAAATAATTTGATATATTCTTTACTTTACATCTTAACCATATTAATAATTTTTCGTCTTCTAATCTATATAACTTTGAATCTGAAATATCTTTAGATTTAATTAAAAAAAAAAAAAAAAAATTAATAAATTAAAAATAATAATAATAATTATTGTAGACTTACCTTTTGAATCACAAATTAAAGATAATTGTGAATGTTTGAAAGGAATTTTTGAAAGATTACTGTAGTATGGGTCATTAATGATTGATGAAATTTCAAGGTATTCATTTTTATGAAGTGATTTATACTTTTCAAGGAATGGAATCAAGAGGAACAATGGATCTATGTCTGATGATAAATACATTGAACCATCATTTCTAACACCATTATCAATGAACCAAGATGATGGTTTACTATTAAATTTATTAATCTCCAATATTCTTCCATTCTCTTTATCAAGTATATATCTACATTTTACAGACTCTAAGGGTGATAAAATTATATTAATACTTTTATCTATTAATTGTGCACATATGGTTTAATCTTACCATATTTCGGACTGGGTAATGTTAAAATTTCATAGGTTATATTATTTTTATCATTTTTTGGTTGTTGGATAATGAATACACGGTCATTGTATGGTAGTTTTGGTATTGGTGGATGTGGTTTTAAGGCTGGTGTTGAAGATTTCCTCTTTTTATCAGATTTAGATTTACTTACACCACTATCATCATCATCATCATCATCATCATCATCATCTCCAAAACCATCATCTTCTTCCTCAAAATCTTCAATTACCAGATCTTCTTCTCCAATCTCAATATTTATATCATCTTCAATTCTTGATGTCATTTGTATTCGTGTGAGATTTCAAAACAAATGTGCGCTTTTTTTTTTTTTTTTTTTTTTTTTTTTTTTTAAATTGAAAAAAATAAATTTATTTTAAATAAAATAAAATAAAAAATAAAATAAATTAATGTTACCAAGTTAGTTTTGGTACATTTAAAAATGGAGAAAAATAAAAAGAAAAATTGATTTCACCATTTCCAGATGAACAAATATATTTAAATTTCATTTTGATAATGTATAACCAAAATAAAATTAGATATAAAAAGAAATAATAATAAATAATATAAAATAGAATAGAATAAAATAGAATAGAATAAATATACCCCTTATAAAAAAAAAAAAATTGATGAAAATAAATAAAAAAACATAGATAAAAAAAATGATTAAAAAAAAAAAAAAAATAAAAAAAAAGTTGTAAGATAACCAAAAGATATTACAAAAAAAAAAAAAAATAAAAAAAAATAAAAAAAAGAAAAAAATTTAATCTAAATTTCTTTATCGATATTTTTGAAATTTCTCTAGTTTATTGGGATTTGGTAAGAAAAAAGAAAATTTTTTTTTTTTTTTTTTTTTTTTTTTTTTTTTAATATTAAAATATTCAACCCGAGTGATGGGAATACAAACAGGGTGGATTAAATTATTTTTTATTTTTTTTTTTATTTTTTTTTTTTTTAATTTTTAAAATTATTTTTTTAAAAAATTTTATTTTATTTTTTTTAATTTTTTTTTTATCTTCAAATTTTTTTTTTTTTTTTTTTTTTTTTTTTTTTTTCATTCTTCAATTTTTATATTACACACTAAAACTATATATACTTTTTAAAAATGAATTCCAAATATACTGATGAATTAGTTGCAACTGCTGTAAGTTTAGTTTACATATTAATAAATCGTTTTTTTATTTTTTTTTACTTTTTATATTTTTATATTTTTTTATTTTTTTTTTTAAAAAAAAAATGATTGAAAAGGAAAATTATCTCCTATGTGAAGATTGTCGGACAATTTTTTTTTTTTTTTTTTTTTTTTTTTTTTTTTTTTTTTTATTCTTCGGAGTTTTTATTTTTTTTCTTTCTCTCCTTCTTTTTTTGTATTTCTATATTGTATTGTATTTGTTTAAGAATTTATATTGATTTTTTTTTTTTTTAAATTTTTTTTCAGAAAGCAATTGTCGCACCAGGTAAAGGTATTTTAGCAGCAGATGAATCAACCAATACAATCGGAGCTCGTTTCAAAAAGATTAATTTAGAAAACAATGAAGAGAACAGAAGAGCCTACAGAGAACTTTTAATTGGTACTGGTAGCGGTGTCAATGAATTTATTGGTGGTATTATTTTATATGAAGAGACTCTTTATCAAAAGATGGCCGATGGTAGATTATTCACACAAGTATTAAAGGAGCAAAATATCCAAATTGGTATTAAAGTTGACAAGGGTGTTGTACCAATTCCAGGTACTGATGGTGAAACATCAACCCAAGGTTTGGATGGTCTTGCTGAACGTTGCAAGAAATACTATGAAGCAGGTGCACGTTTCGCCAAATGGAGAGCAGTCTTAAAGATTGATCTCGCCAAGAATTGTCCATCACAATTATCAATCATTGAAAATGCACACACTTTAGCTCGTTATGCTGCAATTTGTCAAGAGAATGGTTTAGTCCCAATCGTTGAACCAGAGATCTTGATGGATGGTAGTCACACCGTTGAACAATCCGCTGAAGTTACTGAAAAAGTTTTAGCTGCAGTTTTCAAAGCTCTCAACGATCATCACATCTTATTAGAAGGTGCCTTATTAAAACCAAATATGGTCGTCAATGGTACCGATTGTCCAACTAAAGCAACCTCTGAACAAATTGGCAAGTTTACCGTTCGTACCCTCCAACGTACCGTTCCACCAGCTCTTACTGGTGTAGTGTTCTTATCTGGTGGCCAAACTGAAATTGAAGCCACCGCAAACTTAAACGCTATGAATGTCTTACCAAATCGTCCATGGGCTCTCTCTTTCTCATATGGTCGTGCTTTACAAGCCTCTGTCATCTCCACTTGGAAAGGTGATGCTGCCAACGTTGATGCTGCCCGTAAAGTTTATTTACACCGTGCCAAATGTAACTCTCTTGCTCAACTCGGTAAATACACTGGTGAAGAGTCAACTGGTTCAGCTTCTGAATCATTATATGTAAAAGATTACAAATATTAAATATAAAATAAATAAATAATATCTATAAATTAAAAAAAAAACTTTACTAAGAGAGAATTGACCTTGTTAAATGGCCAATTGCTAATTATTTTATTGATAAAATTCATTTATTTTATTATTGTTATGATCATAGGAGAATTATTGCAAAAAACTAATTGGATGTGACTTTAAAAAGAATTTTTTTTTTAAAATTAATATTTTTTTTACTATTTTTTTGGGTTCTTTTTTTTTTTACTTACTTTAAAGGATCTAAACCAGAAGTATTAAATGAAAATGAATCTACTCCATTTAAACTTGTTGAGCTAAAGATTGTGTTTGTTAATTCGAGACCATTGATAATGACTCTAGTGGTTGAATTTGATATACCATGGGGGAAGAAATTAAAACCAATTACTTTAATTTCTGAATTAATTTGGACTGGGCCACTTGATGGGTATTCTATTTGGGTTACCGTTGAAATTGGATATTGGAAATAGAATGATTTATCGAAATAAACAAAGAAATTATACATAATGTTTTTACTATATTCATTGTAAAAAGATATTAAAGATTTTGAATAGGATTTGATTTCTGATGGTACTGAACAACTGATTGTTTGAATGTAGTTATCTTGATTTGTGCTAATACTAATGATTGGACATTCATGACCTGATAATAATATTTTTGTTGAGCTATCAAATAATCTACCTGTAATTGTAAGAGAATATTGATATGGTGATGGAAGTGTACTGATTGGATTGATTACTTGATTTATAATTGGAATGATTGAACATGATTGTAATACTTTTCCACTTTGATAATCTTGAATTGTTGATTCTGTAAAACTACAAACTTTTGAGCCAAATGTAATAATTGAAAGACCATACCCAAGGTTAGTCGATGATTGGAAGAAATATGTTTGATATGGTGAATTTGGATAACTGATCATTGATGGATTTGAAAGTTTTATTAATTGTAAAATATCTGAATTTATTTCGAAAAGGTAGTTTAATGAATTCTTTACAATTGTGGTGTCATAAATACATGGATTCTTTGGATTGACATATTTTCCAAGTGTTTTAACCGTTGTGAATGATTCTGATGATTTAAAATAACTAAAGAATTTACCACTTGTCCAATCGCTGTTTATTGAATTATCGATCCATTTTGAACCTATTGTTTCTTCGATATATTTGAGGCTATATTGTTCGATTTGTTCTAAACATACACCAATTAACAAAAGTGTACTCTTTAAATCTTTTTTATTTTCTCTGATTACTTTTTCTAACTCCTAATAAAGATAATAATTATTAGTTTTTTTGTAAATTTTTTTGTTTTTCTTTTTTTGTTTTAAAACTTACTAAATTTGATAAATCACTGCATGTAAAATTACAACTTAAATAAGAGAAATAATCGTTTACATCGGTTACTTGACCACCTACAGTTACTTCGATATTCAAGTTGTTACCAACTCCTGTTGGTATATTACAAATAACTGATTTTGAATCGACCCATGTTATTGAATTACAAGGAATACCTCCGATTTTAACGTTGCTTGATGAATCTGAAGAAATGCCAATTGGAATAAAGTTTGAACCAGTTATTGTAATATTGTTTCCTCCAAGGTATTTATATTCCTTTTTGTCAAGTTTTGGTTTATCATAAAAAGGTCTCAAAGAAGGATATGAGGATTGACTTCCTACTATCACAACTGGAATAAAACGCCCAATACCTTTTGGGACCATAGCTTTTACATGTGTTGAATTGATCCATGTCCATGATGGTGACAAATAAGAATTAATGATAATATAATGTATTGAACGCGAAGTTTGATTATTGACTTGAGCTGCGAGAGAAGTTGGAATAAAGTTTATACCTTTAATTATAGTTTCTCCACCATCAGTTGGAACAGGTATTAATGAAGATTCTACTCTTGGATAATCGTAATTTATAAAATAATTATCTATTACACCATTTGAGTTATTGGTTGTTGAAATTTGTTTACCAACAGTTACTGAAACGATAGCTGATTGACCGAAACCTGGTGGTGCTAAACATGAAATCAATGTTGAACTCTTCCAATTGACATTGGTAAGATTTGTACCTTTAAGTGTAACAAAATTATCATTGTTCCAAATAATTTCAGATGTGTTTAAACCAAGATTAATGATTTCTTGTGTTGGTGGAAAGTTTTTACCATTTAATTGGAAATTACCTCCATCAGTTGGAATAAAAATAGTAGGAGGTGTGTATAGTAAAACTGGTGCTTTATACGAGTAGGCGAATGTAAATGCTTGTGATGGAAACTTAATAGTACCGCTTCCGACACCTAATGATGATTTGATACAAACAAAAACGTCATATTTCGAATAATCAAAAAATGCTGAATTCTCTAAAAAAACTGTTGATTCGACACATGGATGACCTGTTGCTGATCCTGAAATTGATGGAATTTTTGATGTGCTTGGACAATTCTTTTCAAGTTCGCAATAGATTGGTTCTTTTTCATAATTATCGATGAATGGAGAAATCATAGTTTTTGATCCATGATATTGACCAATAACAAAGAATCTATTGATAATACCTGTACTGAATGTTTGAGTAACTACTTTGACGATGGTTGGTGATGGATATGAAAATGAAAGTGTGCCTGAGGTGACCAAACTTAACACATGTTGAGTATAAACTAACGCATTGCCGAAACCATTTGGAACGATAACTTTTACAAATGTTGCTGATTTTGATACTATTGTTGCTTTAACTTTGGTGTTGTCGCCTGTAATATTAAAGTAAACTTCATAGTTGACTCCGTCTAAATTGATTCCATTAATTGTAATAGTGTCTCCAGCTTTTGCGCTGGTTGGTGTTAAACTACTTAATGTAATAGGTAGTGAGTAATATGGACATGAAAGTAAGTGAGTTGGAATATCTAATGTTTGGAAATTTGATATTATTGAATAATGGCATAGTAAACCGTTGTATTTAATAATTGCAAGACCTCCTGATGATGTTGAAGTAAGTTTGTGGAAAGATAAATCGATGTTTTGTGGGTATTTGTATTTGGTAACAGTTGAACTTTCTAGACGATTTGAAATTTCGATAAGATCATTGGTGATAGTTAAAAAGTCATTGATTGAGTTCTTTTCTTTATTTAAACCATTGTTGCCATATGTGCAAAGATTATCATGTGTGATTGCATTGATATATGGTGATATAGATGTTTGTGGTTTACCTGTTAATAACATTTTGTAAATTTGACCGCCCATCCAATCATCGTATGCTTTATCGTTTGAAACCCAAGTATCTTTAAATATTTGAAGTAATCTTTGTGCACCTGTACCATAGTTGTTGATTTCAGTGAAACAAACACCTAAATTTAAAAGAACGCTAGCTATGTTGGTAGAGACCAAACCGCCTGGTGCTGTACAACTGTATGAACATGGATTTCCAAAGGCTGGTAATATTGGTGCATAGTTGATTGGGCATGCATACTTGGTTTTAATTTGAATTATGTATTGGCATGCCCAATCGTTGACAACTTCAGTAGCACTAACCACAGTGTATGTAGCTGTTGGATCACATATCATTTCTAAAATGTTTGTTCTTTGGTATCTACCTTGGCATTCTCTTGTTAGGTCATAGGGTGTAGTATGTTGTATTAGAATACTATTTCTATTTGTTAAAAACATTGTGGTATTTTTTAAACTACCGGCTTGAATTACAAGACCATTAGCATATTGGCAAGCTTGATAATCAACACCAGGAATTGCATTTGGTAAATTCGTACAATAATTAACAGTATTACCGATACTGTAATATAGCTTTTTAAAAAATAAAAAGAAGAAAAAAAACAACAATGTTAAAATGTTTGTTTTTTTTTCATTAAAGTTTAATTATTTAAATTATTACGTACTCTATATGAGGTTCCACTAACTGGAATGTCAGCTGTTTTAGGATTATCCTTGGTTCTATTTAATAATTTTATTGTTAATAGGTATAAATATAAATATAAATATAAATATAAATATAAATATAAATATAAATATAAAAATAAATTGTTGTTGTTGTTATTATTATAAAATAGAAAAACTTACGTTTTTATAGGTGTAATATCGTAATATGTATAGTTGAATCTATTGTAATAGACTGTTGATTCACAAACATATTTGGTTTTAATTGTAACTGTGTAAGTGCATATTGGTGATTCTATAGTTGAAACTATTTGGTAATGTTGACTTTCATCGCAAGTTAAAAGAATAATAAAATTTCTATAAGAATTACCTGTGCAAATTGTTGCAGATGGTGAATATTCAATTTTGACTTGATTATAATCGAATGTTACTTTTTGACCTAAACTTGATTGAGCGAGTGGATAGTATACATTATAAAATGGGTCATATTGACAAGCAAAATGAAAACTTTGATCATTCAACCCATCACTACAAAGTTGTGCTCTATTACCAATATTAAAAATGATATCAAATTGATATCCACTCAAAGAGTGAGTTCCTGTATAGTTTCTTGTTGGATCCCTATAAATGAAATATTTTATTAAGTTTATATTTTGTAAAATTAGTAATTGTTATTGCTTTATGTAAAATTAATAATTGTTATTGTTTTTATTGTTGTGAAGGTGTAAAAGGATGTGAGCATAAGATTAAAAAAATTAATAAATTAATTACATACAACATTAATGGTGAAAGATCATAGAATTGTGATTGTTTGAATAAACGTAATGTTGGACATGCATATTTTGTATACACTTTAACTTGATAAATGCATTGTGATTCAATGATAAATTTATCGACATAGTACTCGGTGGATGGATCACAAACTAAAATATACTTTGATGAATATTTGTTACCATTTGTCGGGCATTCTGAAAAACCTGTTGTTGAACTATAAATTATTACTATTGTATTATTTATGAATGTAATGGTTCTAGGTTGACTGATAGATCCTAACATTACTGATTTTGGTGTTGTTGCATATCTTGAATCAAGATTATAATCGATTGCTTTGTTGGCAACTGTTAAAATACATGATTGATAACTTAATGTTGTTGTACCAAAACTACTACATCTTTTTACATTTCCAAATAAATTGAAAAGAATATCTTTACTTTGATCATTGTTGGTGATTTGGTACGATGTGCTTTCTAATCTGTGAAATTTGGGAAGATGTGTGATATTTTCAAAAAAAAAAAATTAATAAAAAAAAGAAAAAAAAAATAAGCGAAATAATAAAAAAAAAAATAAAAAAATAATTAAAAAAAAAACATTAAAAAAAAATAAATAAAAAATAAATAAAAAAAATAAATTAAAAATAAAAAAAAAAATGAAAAAAACAAAATTTAAAACTTACAACTTCATTGGTGTAAAATCATAAAAGAGACCTTGATTAAATAATATTCCTCTATTTTTACAAACCAATGATGATTTAATGTAAATAGTGTGTTCACATAATACTCTTTGATTATTAGTGCTTGTAACAGTAAAATCAGAAGTTAGATCACAAGTTATCACTAAAATCATAGTTCTACGATTACCATTACCAGGGCAAGTTGTTGAAGGTAAAAGAGTTGATTGATATTTAATAGTAATACCATCTGTATTAAATGTGACAAAATGTGGTTCATTGAGTGAACCAATTGAATTTTTAGTTGAAAAAATGGTTCCTGTTGAATAACCATCTGGATTCATATGGTCATTAAAACATGGATTAAAATAAACCATATAATTTGTTTGTATTCCACCAGTAAGTTCTTTTGTAAATTCTGCACGATGAGAACCTAGATGATCAGGGTAAATCGCTGGTCTTAAATCATAATATTCATTATTTGCAAAATCATAAAAAACACATGATGATAGTGTACCATTTGTTGACCAATTTCTTGTATCAAATGTGTAACTACCAACTGTAAAATAAATATAATATAATATGAATAATAAAATAGATATAATTATTTTCATTTTTATCTTTTTTTATTTAAATAATCAACAAAATAGTTTTTTTTTTAATCTTTTTTTTTAATTTTGTTTTGAATTAATTTTTTTTTGTTTTGAACTAAAAAATAAAATCTTATGAAATTGAGAAAAAAACGAAAAAAAAAAACAAATTTCTTAAAGTTCAAAGATATAATTTAATAAATATCTTAAATAAAATTTTTTATTTAAAATAGAATTTTTAACTTTCTTTTCTGCAAAATTTGTCTGTTTACTATTAGAGAGACATAAAATTTTAACGTAGTGAAAACCCAGAGCGTTTTCAAACTAATATGAAAAAAAAAAATATATTTTTTATTGCTTTATTTTATTCAAAAAGACCAAATTCAAAAAAAAAAAAAAATGGTCGCACGAGTTAAAAAAAAAATCGAGAACCAAGATGGGTCAATATTTTTTTTTATTTTTTTTGTTTGTAGTATCTCTAATATATAATAAACCAATCTGTGAAGTGGCAATTTTTATATATTTTATTTTATTATTTTGACAAAATTCATTCATTTAATTAGTTTGATTGTCATAGGAGAATTATTACTAAAAACTAATCGGATGTAGCTATAAAAAGTTTTTTTTTTAAATTAATTTTTTTTTTTTTTTTTTTTGTTAATTTTTTTTTAAATTAATACTTTTTTTTTTTTTTTAGTTAATTTTTTTTTTACTTACTTTAAAGAGCCTAAACCAGAAGTATTAAATGAAAATGAATCTACTCCATTTAAACTTGTTGAGCCAAAGATTGTGTTTGTTAATTCGAGTTCATCAAAAGTGACTCTAATTGTTGAGTTTGATATACCATGGGGGAAGAAATTAAAACCAATTACTTTAATTGTGACACTTGATGGGTATTCTATTTGAGTTACCGTTGAAATTGGATATTGGAAATAGAATGATTTATCGAAATAAACAAAGAAATTATACATAATATTTTTACTATATTCATTGTAAAAAGATATTAAAGATTTTGAATAGGATTTGATTTCTGGTGGTACTGAACAACTGATTGTTTGAATGTAGTTATCTTGATTTGTGTTAATATTGCCAATGATTGGACATTCATAACCTGATAATAATATTTTTGTTGAGCTATCAAATAATCTACCTGTAATTGTAAGAGAATATTGATATGGTGATGGAAGTGTACTGATTGGATTGATTACTTGATTTATAATTGGAATGATTGAACATGATTGTAATACTTTTCCACTTTGATAATCTTGAATTGTTGATTCTGTAAAACTACAAACTTTTGAGCCAAATGTAATAATTGAAAGACCATACCCAAGGTTAGTCGATGATTGGAAGAAATATGTTTGATATGGTGAATTTGGATAACTGATCATTGATGGATTTGAAAGTTTTATTAATTGTAAAATATCTGAATTTATTTCGAAAAGGTAGTTTAATGAATTCTTTACAATTGTGGTGTCATAAATACATGGATTCTTTGGATTGACATATTTTCCAAGTGTTTTAACCGTTGTGAATGATTCTGATGATTTAAAATAATTAAAGAATTTACCACTTGTCCAATCGCTGTTTATTGAATTATCGATCCATTTTGAACCTATTGTTTCTTCGATATATTTGAGGCTATATTGTTCGATTTGTTCTAAACATACACCAGTTAACAAAAGTGTACTCTTTAAATCTTTTTTATTTTCTCTAATTACTTTTTCTAACTCCTAATAAAGATAATAATTATTAGTTTTTTGTAAATTTTTTTTTGTTTTTCTTTTTTTGTTTTAAAACTTACTAAATTTGATAAATCACTGCATGTAAAATTACAACTTAAATAAGAGAAATAATCGTTTACATCGGTTGCTTGACCACCTACAGTTACTTCGATATTCAAGTTGTTACCAACTCCTGTTGGTATATTACAAATAACTGATTTTGAATCGACCCATGTTATTGAATTACAAGGAATACCTCCGATTTTAACGTTGCTTGATGAATCTGAAGAAATGCCAATTGGAATAAAGTTTGAACCAGTTATTGTAATATTGTTTCCTCCAAGGTATTTATATTCCTTTTTGTCAAGTTTGGGTTTATCATAAAAAGGTCTCAAAGAAGGATATGAGGATTGACTTCCTACTATCACAACTGGAATAAAACGCCCAATACCTTTTGGGACCATAGCTTTTACATGTGTTGAATTGATCCATGTCCATGATGGTGACAAATAAGAATTAATGATAATATAATGTATTGAACGCGAAGTTTGATTATTGACTTGAGCTGCGAGAGAAGTTGGAATAAAGTTTATACCTTTAATTATAGTTTCTCCACCATCAGTTGGAACAGGTATTAATGAAGATTCTGCTCTTGGATAATCGTAATTTATAAAATAATTATCTATTACACCATTTGAGTTATTGGTTGTTGAAATTTGTTTACCAACAGTTACTGAAACGATAGCTGATTGACCGAAACCTGGTGGTGCTAAACATGAAATCAATGTTGAACTCTTCCAATTGACATTGGTAAGATTTGTACCTTTAAGTGTAACAAAATTATCATTGTTCCAAATAATTTCAGATGTGTTTAAACCAAGATTAATGATTTCTTGTGTTGGTGGAAAGTTTTTACCATTTAATTGGAAATTACCTCCATCAGTTGGAATAAAAATAGTAGGAGGTGTGTATAATAAAACTGGTGCTTTATAAGAGTAGGTGAATGTAAATGTTTGTGATGGAAACTTAATAGTACCGCTTCCGACACCTAATGATGATTTGATACAAACAAAAACGTCATATTTTGAATAATCAAAAAATGCTGAATTCTCTAAAAAAACTGTTGATTCGACACATGGATGACCTGTTGCTGATCCTGAAATTGATGGAATTTTTGATGTGCTTGGACAGTTCTTTTCAAGTTCGCAATAGATTGGTTCTTTTTCATAATTATCGATGAATGGAGAAATCATAGTTTTTGATCCATGATATTGACCAATAACAAAGAATCTATTGATAATACCTGTACTGAATGTTTGAGTAACTACTGTGACGATGGTTGGTGATGGATATGAAAATGAAAGTGTGCCTGAAGTGGCCAAACTTAACACATGTTGAGTATAAACTAACGCATTGCCGAAACCATTTGGAACGATAACTTTTACAAATGTTGCTGATTTTGATACTATTGTCGCTTTAACTTTGGTGTTGTCGCCTGTAATATTAAAGTAAACTTCATAGTTGACTCCGTCTAAATTAATACCATTAATCGTAATAGTGTCTCCAGCTTTTGCGCTGGTTGGTGTTAAACTACTTAATGTAATAGGTAGTGAGTAATATGGACATGAAATTAAGTGAGTTGGAATATCTAATGTTTGGAAATTTGATATTATTGAATAATGGCATAGTAAACCGTTGTATTTAATAATTGCAAGACCTCCTGATGATGTTGAAGTAAGTTTGTGGAAAGATAAATCGATGTTTTGTGGGTATTTGTATTTGGTGACAGTTGAACTTTCTAGACGATTTGAAATTTCGATAAGATCATTGGTGATAGTTAAAAAGTCATTGATTGAGTTCTTTTCTTTATTTAAACCATTGTTGCCATATGTACAAAGATTATCATGTGTGATTGCATTGATATATGGTGATATAGATGTTTGTGGTTTACCTGTTAATAACATTTTGTAAATTTGACCGCCCATCCAATCATCGTATGCTTTATCGTTTGAAACCCAAGTATCTTTAAATATTTGAAGTAATCTTTGTGCACCTGTACCATAGTTGTTGATTTCAGTGAAGCAAACACCTAAATTTAAAAGAACGCTAACTATGTTGGTAGAGACCAAACCGCCTGGTGCTGTACAACTGTATGAACATGGATTTCCAAAGGCTGGTAATATTGGTGCATAGTTGATTGGGCATGCATACTTGGTTTTAATTTGAATTATGTATTGGCATGCCCAATCGTTGGCAACTTCAGTAGCACTAACCACAGTGTATGTAGCTGTTGGATCACATATCATTTCTAAAATGTTTGTTCTTTGATATCTTGAACCTTGGCATACTCTTGTTTTATCATAGGGTGTAGTATGATGTATTTCTATACCATTTCCCGTTAAATACATTGTGGTATTTTTTAAACTACCAGCTTGGATTACAAGACCATCAATATATTGGCAAGCTTGGTAATCAACGCCAGGAATTGCACTTGTTTGGCTCGCACAATAATTAACAATACTACCGATACTGTAATATAACTTTTTTTAAAAAAAAAACAACAATGTTAAAATGTTTGTTTTTTTTTTTCATTAAAGTTTAATTATTTAAATTATTACATACTCTATATGAAGTTCCACTAACTGGAATGTCAGCTGTTTTAGGATTATCCTTGGTTCTATTTTAGGGTTTTATTTATTGTTAATAAATATAAATATAAATATAAATTGTTGTTGTTATTATTATTATTATTATTATTATTATTATTATTATTATTATTATTATTATTATTATTATTATTATTATTATTATTATTATTATTATTATTATTATTATTATTATTATTAAATTGAAAAACTTACGTTTTTATAGGTGTAATATCGTAATATGTATAGTTGAATCTATTGTAATAGACTGTTGATTCACAAACATATTTGGTTTTAATTGTAACTGTGTATACGCAAATTGGTGATTCTAGAGTTGAAACTATTTGGTAGTGTTGACTTTCATCGCAAGTTAAAAGAATAATAAAATTTCTTTTATAAGAATTACTTGCACAATTTGTTGTTGGAGATGGTGAATATTCAATTTTAACTTGATTATAATCGAATGTTACTTTTTGACCTAAACTTGATTGAACGAGTGGGTTGTATCTATTAATTTTTGGGTCATATTGACAAGCAAAATGAAAACTTTGATCATTCAACCCATCGCTACAAAGTTGTGCTCTATTACCAATATTAAAAACGATATCAAATTGAGATCCTTCTGTATTATGAGGTCCTGTATAGTTTTTTGCTGAGTCCCTATAAATGAATTTTTTTAAAATTTATATTTTATGTAAAATTAATAATTGTTATTGAAGGGATGTGAATATAGGATTAAAAAAATTAATTACATACAACATTAATGGTGAAAGATCATAGAATTGTGATTCTTTGAATAAACGTAATGTTGGACATGCATATTTTGTATACACTTTAACTTGATAAATACATTGTGATTCAATGATAAATTTATCGACATAGTACTCGGTGGATGGATCACAAACTAAAATATACTTTGATGAATATTTGTTACCATTTGTCGGGCATTCTGAAAAACCCGTTGTTGAACTATAAATTATTACTATTGTATTATTTATGAATGTAATGGTTCTAGGTTGACTGATAGATCCTAACATTACTGATTTTGGTGTTGTTGCATATCTTGAATCAAGATTATAATCGATTGCTTTGTTGGCAACTGTTAAAATACATGATTGATAACTTAATGTTGTTGTACCAAAACTACTACATCTTTTTACATTTCCAAATAAATTGAAAAGAATATCTTTACTTTGATCATTGTTGGCGATTTGGTATGATTTGCTTTCTAATCTGTGAAATTTGAAAATAAAGAAAAAAATTATTAAAAAAAAAAATTTATAAAAAAATTAATAAAAAAAAATTATTAAAAAAAAAAAAATAAAATAAAAAAATAAATAAAAAAAAATTAAAAAAAAAAAAATAATAAAAAAAATAATAAAAAAAAAAAAAAATTTTATATAAAAAAAAAAAAATTTTTAAAACTTACAACTTCATTGGTGTGAAATCATAAAAGAGACCTTGATTAAATAATATTCCTCTATTTTTACAAACATATGATGATTTAATGTAAATAGTGTGTTCACATAATACTCTTTGATTATTAGTGCTTGTAACAGTAAAATAAGAAGCTGGATCACAAGTTATCACTAAAATCATAGTTCTACGATTACCATTACCAGGACAAGTTGTTGAAGGTAAAAGAGTTGATTGATATTTAATAGTAATACCATCTGTATTAAATGTGACAAAATGTGGTTCATTGAGTGAACCAATTGAATTTTTAGTTGAAAAAATGGTTCCTGTTGAATAACCATCTGGATTCATATGGTCATTAAAACATAGATTAAAATAAACCATGTAATTTGTTTGTATTCCACCAGTAAGTTCTTTTGTAAAACTTGCACGATTAGAACCTAGATGATCAGGGTAAATCGTTGGTCTTAAATCATAGTATTCATTATTTGCAAAATCATAAAAAACACATGATGATAGTGTACCATTTGTTGACCAATTTCTTGTATCAAATGTGTAACTACCAACTGTAAAATAAATATAATATAATATGAATAATAAAATTGATATTATTACTTTCATTTTTTCTATAAGAGTGATTTATACATAATGATTCTAATCATTTTTTTTCAACTCAAACATTTTTTATAAAAATTAAAAACCCCAAATTTGTGAACTGTCAAATAAAACTGTGTGAAAAAAAAAGAAAAAAACGAAAAAACACAAAAATCGTTTTTTAAAAAACACAAAAATCGTTTTTTAAAAAACCCAATTTTAGATTTTATTAATATCTGAAATTTTTTTTTTTTTTATTTTTCAAAACTTCGTTTTTTTTTCATTATTTATGTTGGTTTTAATCTCCCGTGCAAATATTATTAATCAACTTTGTGAAGTAGTAATTTTTTTTTTTTTTTTAATTTAATTTTATTTATTATTTCGATTAAAATTGATTTATTAAATCATTGTTATTGTTATAGGGGAATTGTTACTAAAAACTAATTGGATCTGGCTGTAAAAGATTTTTTTTTTATTAATATATTTTTTTTTTTTTTTTTTTTTTTTTTATTACTTACTTTAAAGAGCCTAAATCAGAAGTATTAAATGAAAATGAATCTACTCCATTTAAACTTGTTGAGCCAAAGATTGTGTTTGTCAATTCGAGATTGTTGACAATAATTCTAATTTTTGAGTTTGATATACCATGGGGGAAGAAATTAAAACCAATTACTTTAATTGTGACACTTGATGGGTATTCTATTTGAGTTACCGTTGAAATTGGATATTGGAAATAGAATGATTTATCGAAATAAACAAAGAAATTATACATAATGTTTTTACTATATTCATTGTAAAAAGATATTAAAGATTTTGAATAGGATTTGATTTCTGATGGTACTGAACAACTGATTGTTTGAATGTAGTTATCTTGATTTGTGCTAATACTAATGATTGGACATTCATGACCTGATAATAATATTTTTGTTGAGCTATCAAATAATCTACCTGTAATTGTAAGAGAATATTGATATGGTGATGGAAGTGTACTGATTGGATTGATTACTTGATTTATAATTGGAATGATTGAACATGATTGTAATACTTTTCCACTTTGATAATCTTGAATTGTTGATTCTGTAAAACTACAAACTTTTGAGCCAAATGTAATAATTGAAAGACCATACCCAAGGTTAGTCGATGATTGGAAGAAATATGTTTGATATGGTGAATTTGGATAACTGATCATTGATGGATTTGAAAGTTTTATTAATTGTAAAATATCTGAATTTATTTCGAAAAGGTAGTTTAATGAATTCTTTACAATTGTGGTGTCATAAATACATGGATTCTTTGGATTGACATATTTTCCAAGTGTTTTAACCGTTGTGAATGATTCTGATGATTTAAAATAACTAAAGAATTTACCACTTGTCCAATCGCTGTTTATTGAATTATCGATCCATTTTGAACCTATTGTTTCTTCGATATATTTGAGGCTATATTGTTCGATTTGTTCTAAACATACACCAGTTAACAAAAGTGTACTCTTTAAATCTTTTTTATTTTCTCTGATTACTTTTTCTAACTCCTAATAAAGATAATAATTATTAGTTTTTTTGTAAATTTTTTTGTTTTTCTTTTTTTGTTTTAAAACTTACTAAATTTGATAAATCACTGCATGTAAAATTACAACTTAAATAAGAGAAATAATCGTTTACATCGGTTACTTGACCACCTACAGTTACTTCGATATTCAAGTTGTTACCAACTCCTGTTGGTATATTACAAATAACTGATTTTGAATCGACCCATGTTATTGAATTACAAGGAATACCTCCGATTTTAACGTTGCTTGATGAGTCTGAAGAAATGCCAATTGGAATAAAGTTTGAACCAGTTATTGTAATATTGTTTCCTCCAAGGTATTTATATTCCTTTTTGTCAAGTTTGGGTTTATCATAAAAAGGTCTCAAAGAAGGATATGAGGATTGACTTCCTACTATCACAACTGGAATAAAATACCCAATACCTTTTGGGACCATAGCTTTTACATGTGTTGAATTGATCCATGTCCATGATGGTGACAAATAAGAATTAATGATAATATAATGTATTGAACGCGAAGTTTGATTATTGACTTGAGCTGCGAGAGAAGTTGGAATAAAGTTTATACCTTTAATTATAGTTTCTCCGCCATCAGTTGGAACAGGTATTAATGAAGATTCTGCTCTTGGATAATCGTAATTTATAAAATAATTATTTATTACACCATTTGAGTTATTGGTTGTTGAAATTTGTTTACCAACAGTTACTGAAACGATAGCTGATTGACCGAAACCTGGTGGTGCTAAACATGAAATCGATGTTGAACTCTTCCAATTGACATTGGTAAGATTTGTACCTTTAAGTGTAACAAAATTATCATTGTTCCAAATAATTTCAGATGTGTTTAAACCAAGATTAATGATTTCTTGTGTTGGTGGAAAGTTTTTACCATTTAATTGGAAATTACCTCCATCAGTTGGAATAAAAATAGTAGGAGGTGTGTATAGTAAAACTGGTGCTTTATAAGAGTAGGTGAATGTAAATGTTTGTGATGGAAACTTAATAGTACCGCTTCCGACACCTAATGATGATTTGATACAAACAAAAACGTCATATTTTGAATAATCAAAAAATGCTGAATTCTCTAAATAAACTGTTGATTCGACACATGGATGACCTGTTGCTGATCCTGAAATTGATGGAATTTTTGATGTGCTTGGACAGTTCTTTTCAAGTTCGCAATAGATTGGTTCTTTTTCATAATTATCGATGAATGGAGAAATCATAGTTTTTGATCCATGATATTGACCAATAACAAAGAATCTATTGATAATACCTGTACTGAATGTTTGAGTAACTACTGTGACGATGGTTGGTGATGGATATGAAAATGAAAGTGTGCCTGAAGTGGCCAAACTTAACACATGTTGAGTATAAACTAACGCATTGCCGAAACCATTTGGAACAATAACTTTTACAAATGTTGCTGATTTTGATACTATTGTTGCTTTAACTTTGGTGTTGTCGCCTGTAATATTAAAGTAAAATTCATAGTTGACTCCGTCTAAATTAATACCATTAATTGTAATAGTGTCTCCAGCTTTTGCGCTGGTTGGTGTTAAACTACTTAATGTAATAGGTAGTGAGTAATATGGACATGAAGTTAAGTGAGTTGGAATATCTAATGTTTGGAAATTTGATATTATTGAATAATGGCATAGTAAACCGTTGTATTTAATAATTGCAAGACCTCCTGATGATGTTGAAGTAAGTTTGTGGAAAGATAAATCGATGTTTTGTGGGTATTTGTATGTGGTAACAGTTGAACTTTCTAGACGATTTGAAATTTCGATAAGATCATTGGTGATAGTTAAAAAGTCATTGATTGAGTTCTTTTCTTTATTTAAACCATTGTTGCCATATGTGCAAAGATTATCATGTGTGATTGCATTGATATATGGTGATATAGATGTTTGTGGTTTACCTGTTAATAACATTTTGTAAATTTGACCGCCCATCCAATCATCGTATGCTTTATCGTTTGAAACCCAAGTATCTTTAAATATTTGAAGTAATCTTTGTGCACCTGTACCATAGTTGTTGATTTCAGTGAAGCAAACACCTAAATTTAAAAGAACGCTAACTATGTTGGTAGAGACCAAACCGCCTGGTGCTGTACAACTGTATGAACATGGATTTCCAAAGGCTGGTAATATTGGTGCATAGTTGATTGGGCATGCATACTTGGTTTTAATTTTAATTATGTATTGGCATGCCCAATCGTTGACATCTTCAGTAGCACTAACCACAGTGTATGTAGCTGTTGGATCACATATCATTTCTAAAATGTTTGTTCTTTGGTATTTACCTTGGCATTCTCTTGTTAGGTCATAGGGTGTAGTATGTTGTATTAGAATACTATTTCTATCTGTTAAAAACATTGTGGTATTTTTTAAACTACCGGCTTGAATTACAAGACCATTAGCATATTGGCAAGCTTGATAATCAACACCAGGAATTGCATTTGGTAGATTCGTACAATAATTAACAGTATTACCGATACTGTAATATAGCTTTTTAAAAAATAAAAAGAAGAAAAAAAACAACAATGTTAAAATGTTTGTTTTTTTTTTTCATTAAAGTTTAATTATTTAAATTATTACATACTCTATATGAAGTTCCACTAACTGGAATGTCAGCTGTTTTAGGATTATCCTTGGTTCTATTTAAATTTAATGATTTTATTTATTGTTAATAAGTATAAATATAAATATAAATATAAATATAAATATAAATATAAATATAAATATAAATTGTTGCTGTTGTTGTTATTATTATAAAATTGAAAAACTTACGTTTTTATAGGTGTAATATCGTAATATGTATAGTTGAATCTATTGTAATAGACTGTTGATTCACAAACATATTTGGTTTTAATTGTAACTGTGTATACGCAAATTGGTGATTCTAGAGTTGAAACTATTTGGTAGTGTTGACTTTCATCGCAAGTTAAAAGAATAATAAAATTTCTTTTATAAGAATTACTTGCACAATTTGTTGTTGGAGATGGTGAATATTCAATTTTAACTTGATTATAATCGAATGTTACTTTTTGACCTAAACTTGATTGAACGAGTGGGTTGTATCTATTAATTTTTGGGTCATATTGACAAGCAAAATGAAAACTTTGATCATTCAACCCATCACTACAAAGTTGTGCTCTATTACCAATATTAAAAACGATATCAAATTGAGATCCTTCTGTATTATGAGGTCCTGTATAGTTTTTTGCTGAGTCCCTATAAATGAATTTTTTTAAAATTTATATTTTATGTAAAATTAATAATTGTTATTGAAGGGATGTGAATATAGGATTAAAAAAATTAATTACATACAACATTAATGGTGAAAGATCATAGAATTGTGATAGTTTGAATAAACGTAATGTTGGACATGCATATTTTGTATACACTTTAACTTGATAAATGCATTGTGATTCAATGATAAATTTATCGACATAGTACTCGGTGGATGGATCACAAACTAAAATATACTTTGATGAATATTTGTTACCATTTGTCGGGCATTCTGAAAAACCCGTTGTTGAACTATAAATTATTACTATTGTATTATTTATGAATGTAATGGTTCTAGGTTGACTGATAGATCCTAACATTACTGATTTTGGTGTTGTTGCATATCTTGAATCAAGATTATAATCGATTGCTTTGTTGGCAACTGTTAAAATACATGATTGATAACTTAATGTTGTTGTACCAAAACTACTACATCTTTTTACATTTCCAAATAAATTGAAAAGAATATCTTTACTTTGATCATTGTTGGTGATTTGGTATGATTTGCTTTCTAATCTGTGAAATTTGAAAATAAAGAAAAAAATTATTAAAAAAAAAATTAAAAAAAAAACAAAATAAATAAAAAATAAAAAAAAATTAAAAAAAAATAATAAAAAAAATAATAAAAAAAAAAAAAAATTTTTTAAAACTTACAACTTCATTGGTGTGAAATCATAAAAGAGACCTTGATTAAATAATATTCCTCTATTTTTACAAACATATGATGATTTAATGTAAATAGTGTGTTCACATAATACTCTTTGATTATTAGTGCTTGTAACAATAAAAAAAGAAGTTGGATCACAAGTTATCACTAAAATCATAGTTCTACGATTACCATTTCCAGGACAAGTTGTTGAAGGTAAAAGAGTTGATTGATATTTAATAGTAATACCATCTGTATTAAATGTGACAGAATGTGGTTCATTAAGTGAGCCAAGTGAATTAACAACTTTTTGTGAGTTTTGCACAATAAATGAACAACCTGTTGAATAACCATCTGGGCACATATGGTCATTAAAACATGGATTAAAATAAACATTATAATTTGTTTGTATTCCACCAGTAAGTTCTTTTGTAAAACTTGCACTATAAGCACCTTGGTGATCAGGACGGATTGTCGCTCTTAAATCGTAATATTCATTATTTGCAAAATTATAATATACACATGATGATAGTGTACCATTTGTTGACCAATTTCTTGTATCAAATGTGTAGCTACCAACTGTAAAATAAATATAATATAATATGAATAATAAAATTGATATTATTACTTTCATTTTTTCTATAAGAGTGATTTATACATAATGATTTTAATCTTTTTTTTTGCAACTCAAACATTTTTTATAAATATTAAAGACCCCAAATTTGTGAACTGTCAAAAAAAACTGTTGGAAAAAAAAAGAAAAAAACGAAAAAACACAAAAATCGTTTTTTAAAAAACCCAATTTTAGATTTTATTAATATCTGAAATTTTTTTTTTTTTTATTTTTCAAAACTTCGTTTTTTTTTTCATTATTTATGTTGGTTTTAATCTCCCGTGCAAATATTATTAATCAACTTTGTGAAGTAGTAATTTTTTTTTTTTTTTTTAATTTAATTTTATTTATTATTTCGATTAAAATTGATTTATTAAATCATTGTTATTGTTATAGGGGAATTGTTACTAAAAACTAATTGGATCTGGCTGTAAAAGATTTTTTTTTTATTAATATATTTTTTTTTTTTTTTTTTTTTTTTTTTTTTTTTTTTTTACTTACTTTAAAGAGCCTAAACCAGAAGTATTAAATGAAAATGAATCTACTCCATTTAAACTTGTTGAGCTAAAGATTGTGTTTGTCAATTCGAGATTGTTGACAATAATTCTAATTTTTGAGTTTGATATACCATGGGGGAAGAAATTAAAACCAATTACTTTAATTGTGACACTTGATGGGTATTCTATTTGAGTTACCGTTGAAATTGGATATTGGAAATAGAATGATTTATCGAAATAAACAAAGAAATTATACATAATGTTTTTACTATATTCATTGTAAAAAGATATTAAAGATTTTGAATAGGATTTGATTTCTGGTGGTACTGAACAACTGATTGTTTGAATGTAGTTATCTTGATTTGTGTTAATATTGCCAATGATTGGACATTCATGACCTGATAATAATATTTTTGTTGAATTATCAAATAATCTACCTGTAATTGTAAGAGAATATTGATATGGTGATGGAAGTGTACTGATTGGATTGATTACTTGATTTATAATTGGAATGATAGAACATGATTGTAATACTTTTCCACTTTGATAATCTTGAATTGTTGATTCTGTAAAACTACAAACTTTTGAGCCAAATGTAATAATTGAAAGACCATACCCAAGGTTAGTCGATGATTGGAAGAAATATGTTTGATATGGTGAATTTGGATAACTGATCATTGATGGATTTGAAAGTTTTATTAATTGTAAAATATCTGAATTTATTTCGAAAAGGTAGTTTAATGAATTCTTTACAATTGTAGTGTCATAAATATATGGATTCTTTGGATTGACATATTTTCCAAGTGTTTTAACTGTTGTGAATGATTCTGATGATTTAAAATAATTAAAGAATTTACCACTTGTCCAATCGCTGTTTATTGAATTATCGATCCATTTTGAACCTATTGTTTCTTCGATATATTTGAGGGTATATTGTTCGATTTGTTCTAAACATACACCAGTTAACAAAAGTGTACTCTTTAAATCTTTTTTATTTTCTCTGATTACTTTTTCTAACTCCTAATAAAAATAATAATTATTAGTTTTTTTTGTAAAATTTTTTTTGTTTTTCTTTTTTTGTTTTAAAACTTACTAAATTTGATAAATCGCTGCATGGATATGAAAATGAAAATGAAAGTGTGCCTGAAGTGGCCAAACTTAACACATGTTGAGTATAAACTAACGCATTGCCGAAACCATTTGGAACAATAACTTTTACAAATGTTGCTGATTTTGATACTATTGTTGCTTTAACTTTGGTGTTGTCGCCTGTAATATTAAAATTAACTTCATAGTTGTTTGCATTTAAATTAATGCCATTAATTGTAATAGTATCTCCAGCTTTTGCGCTGGTTGGTGTTAAACTACTTAATGTAATAGGTAGTGAGTAATATGGACATGAAAGTAAGTGAGTTGGAATATCTAATGTTTGGAAATTTGATATTATTGAATAATGGCATAGTAAACCGTTGTATTTAATAATTGCAAGACCTCCTGATGATGTTGAAGTAAGTTTGTGGAAAGATAAATCGATGTTTTGTGGGTATTTGTATTTGGTAACAGTTGAACTTTCTAGACGATTTGAAATTTCGATAAGATCATTGGTGATAGTTAAAAAGTCATTGATTGAGTTCTTTTCTTTATTTAAACCATTGTTGCCATATGTACAAAGATTATCATGTGTGATTGCATTGATATATGGTGATATAGATGTTTGTGGTTTACCTGTTAATAACATTTTGTAAATTTGACCGCCCATCCAATCATCGTATGCTTTATCGTTTGAAACCCAAGTATCTTTAAATATTTGAAGTAATCTTTGTGCACCTGTACCATAGTTGTTGATTTCAGTGAAGCAAACACCTAAATTTAAAAGAACGCTAACTATGTTGGTAGAGACCAAACCGCCTGGTGCTGTACAACTGTATGAACATGGATTTCCAAAGGCTGGTAATATTGGTGCATAGTTGATTGGGCATGCATACTTGGTTTTAATTTGAATTATGTATTGGCATGCCCAATCGTTGACAACTTCAGTAGCACTAACCACAGTGTATGTAGCTGTTGGATCACATATCATTTCTAAAATGTTTGTTCTTTGGTATCTACCTTGGCATTCTCTTGTTAGGTCATAGGGTGTAGTATGTTGTATTAGAATACTATTTTTATTTGTTAAAAACATTGTGGTATTTTTTAAACTACCGGCTTGAATTACAAGACCATTAGCATATTGGCAAGCTTGATAATCAACACCAGGAATTGCATTTGGTAGATTCGTACAATAATTAACAGTATTACCGATACTGTAATATAGCTTTTTAAAAAATAAAAAGAAGAAAAAAAACAACAATGTTAAAATGTTTGTTTTTTTTTTTTCATTAAAGTTTAATTATTTAAATTATTACATACTCTATATGAAGTTCCACTAACTGGAATGTCAGCTGTTTTAGGATTATCCTTGGTTCTATTTAAATTTAATGA
The DNA here is from genome assembly GCA_036169595.1 of Dictyostelium firmibasis. NCBI lineage: Eukaryota > Evosea > Eumycetozoa > Dictyosteliales > Dictyosteliaceae > Dictyostelium > Dictyostelium firmibasis. The sequence continues at coordinate 1,071,083 of CM069769.1, forward strand.
TTTTATTTATTGTTAATAAGTATAAATATAAATATAAATATAAATATAAATAAATATATAAATAAATATAAATATAAATAAAAATATAAATATAAATATAAATTGTTGCTGTTGTTGTTATTATTATAAAATTGAAAAACTTACGTTTTTATAGGTGTAATATCATAATATGTATAGTTCAATCTATTGTAATAGACTGTTGATTCACAAACATATTTGGTTTTAATTGTAACTGTGTATACGCAAATTGGTGATTCTAGAGTTGAAACTATTTGGTAGTGTTGACTTTCATCGCAAGTTAAAAGAATAATAAAATTTCTTTTATAAGAATTACTTGCACAATTTGTTGTTGGAGATGGTGAATATTCAATTTTAACTTGATTATAATCGAATGTTACTTTTTGACCTAAACTTGATTGAACGAGTGGGTTGTATCTATTAATTTTTGGGTCATATTGACAAGCAAAATGAAAACTTTGATCATTCAACCCATCGCTACAAAGTTGTGCTCTATTACCAATATTAAAAACGATATCAAATTGAGATCCTTCTGTATTATGAGGTCCTGTATAGTTTTTTGCTGAGTCCCTATAAATGAATTTTTTTAAAATTTATATTTTATGTAAAATTAATAATTGTTATTGAAGGGATGTGAATATAGGATTAAAAAAATTAATTACATACAACATTAATGGTGAAAGATCATAGAATTGTGATTCTTTGAATAAACGTAATGTTGGACATGCATATTTTGTATACACTTTAACTTGATAAATACATTGTGATTCAATGATAAATTTATCGACATAGTACTCGGTGGATGGATCACAAACTAAAATATACTTTGATGAATATTTGTTACCATTTATCGGGCATTCTGAAAAACCTGTTGTTGAACTATAAATTATTACTATTGTATTATTTATGAATGTAATGGTTCTAGGTTGACTGATAGATCCTAACATTACTGATTTTGGTGTTGTTGCATATCTTGAATCAAGATTATAATCGATTGCTTTGTTGGCAACTGTTAAAATACATGATTGATAACTTAATGTTGTTGTACCAAAACTACTACATCTTTTTACATTTCCAAATAAATTGAAAAGAATATCTTTACTTTGATCATTGTTGGTGATTTGGTATGATGTGCTTTCTAATCTGTGAAATTTGGGAAGATGTGTGATATTTTCAAAAAAAAAAATAATAAAAAAAAAAAAAGAAAAAAAAAATTAGCGAAATAATAAAAAAAAAAAATAAAAAAATAATTAAAAAAAAAACATTAAAAAAAAATAAATAAAAAATAAATAAAAAAAATAAATTAAAAATAAAAAAAAAATGAAAAAACAAAATTTAAAACTTACAACTTCATTGGTGTGAAATCATAAAAGAGACCTTGATTAAATAATATTCCTCTATTTTTACAAACCAATGATGATTTAATGTAAATAGTGTGTTCACATAATACTCTTTGATTATTAGTGCTTGTAACAGTAAAATAAGAAGTTGGATCACAAGTTATCACTAAAATCATAGTTCTACGATTACCATTACCAGGACAAGTTGTTGAAGGTAAAAGAGTTGATTGATATTTAATAGTAATACCATCTGTATTAAATGTGACAAAATGTGGTTCATTGAGTGAACCAATTGAATTTTTAGTTGAAAAAATGGTTCCTGTTGAATAACCATCTGGATTCATATGGTCATTAAAACATGGATTAAAATAAACCATATAATTTGTTTGTATTCCACCAGCAAGTTCTTTTGTAAAACTTGCAAAATGTGCACCTTGGTGATCAGGACGGATTGTCGCTCTTAAATCATAATATTCATTATTTGCAAAATCATAATATACACATGATGATAGTGTACCATTTGTTGACCAATTTCTTGTATCAAATGTGTAACTACCAACTGTAAAATAAATATAATATAATATGAATAATAAAATTGATATTATTACTTTCATTTTTTCTATAAAAGTGATTTATACATAATGATTTTAATCATTTTTTTTTTGCAACTCAAACATTTTTTATAAATATTAAAGACTCCCCAAATTTGTGAACTGTCAAATAAAACTGTGTGAAAATTAACGAAAAAAACAAAAAAACACAAAATTCGTTTTTTTAAAAAACCCAATTTTAGATTTTATTAATATCTGAAATTTTTTGTGTTTTTTTATTTTTCAAAACTTCGTTTTTTTTTCAATCTCCTGTGCAAATATTATTAATCAACTTTGTGAAGTAGTAAATTTTTTTTTTTTTTAATTTAATTTTATTTATTATTTCGATTAAAATTGATTTATTAAATCATTGTTATTGTTATAGGGGTATTGTTACTAAAATATTAATTGGATCTGGCTGTAAAAGATTTTTTTTATAATTAATATTTTTTTTTTTTTTTTTTTTTTTTACTTACTTCAAAGAACCTACTATATTCATTGTAAAAACATTATGTATAGTTTCTTTGTTTATTTGGATAAATCATTCTATTTCTTTCGAGAAGTGAAAAGTTTTCTATATTTATTATAATTATTAATTAAAAAGTATTTTTTTATTAAAATTTTTTTTTATAATTTAAAAATTATTAATTAAAAAGTAAATTCCAAATTCCAAATTTTTTTTAATTATAATTTTATTTTTTTTTCCCAAAATTTTATTTATTCAAAGGAAACAAGTGTTATGAATTAAGATTTTTTTATTAAATAGAGTATTTTATAAAACGAGTGTTTTGAATTAAAGTATTTTTTTTATTTAACAGAATTTTTTTTTTTAATTAAAATTTTAAATTTTTTTTTTTAATTAAAATTTTTTTTTTTTTCCCCAAAATTTTTTTTTATTAAAAGTAAACAAGTGTTATTAATTATTATTAAAGGTAATTATTTAATTTAAATATTACAAAAATAATAATAATATCTATATAATAATAATAATTATAAATATATTAATTGTAAAATAAAAAAATTTATAATTTTATCACAGACTTTATTGCCATGTATGTATTTATATATAAAATAAACCTTAATCTTTTTTAAAAAAAAATAAAATAAAATTGTGTAGCATCTGATTGTGTGTTGGATTCAGAATGTATAATCTTAAACGAGGATGAAGTGGGGGTATTATTCCGAAGATCTGTAGATAGTGGGGCTATCATGGATCATTAGGGGTGGAATTTATAATTCCATTGGAGGGTCGGTGTTCACAGATTCATCATGAGTGGGATGTAAAGGGAGGTAAATAAGCCTTATCGTCCTTCACGTTGACGATGATACCTGCTTTCACCAGAGCATTGGTTGTGATACATTTAGTTATTGTAATATTATAACTATCTAAAACCCAAATATTTAGTTTTGTGCTGAATTTTGGGGTATTAATTCCTCGTCCATCAAGGTGGATTGACGTATTCCCCATAACTTTTTACCACCTGCGTTTAAAATTATATATTCGACCTAAAGAATTCTTCACACTTCGTTGTTATTTCTCTTTTATTTTTTAATAGATTTTGTGTATTTTTATGTATAAATAATTTTCAATTGGGAAAAAAAGCATATACTATTTTATTTAATTCACTTCAAAATTTTTTCTACCCCTGCTGTATGTTTTTGTTATTTTTTATTTTAATAAAAACATAAAACATCTATTATAATAACAGCATTTATAAAAACTATACAAAAATAATGAACTATGTAAATTTTTATAATATAATATAATACAAATTTATTTGGAAATGTAAAAAGATGTGGTAGTTTTGGTTCAGTAGCATTAAGTTATCAATCATGTATTTTAACTGTTGTTAACAAAGCAATCGATTATAATCTTGATTCGAGATATTCAACAACACCAAAATCAGTAATGTTATTTTTAAATCATCAGAATCATTCACAACGGTTAAAACACTTGGAAAATATGTCAATCCAAAGAATCCATGTATTTATGACACCACAATTGTAAAGAATTCATTAAACTAACTTTTCGAAATAAATTCAGATATTTTACAATTAATAAAACTTTCAAACTCATCAACGATCAGTTATCCAAATTAACCATATCAAACATATTTCTTCCCATCATCGACTAACCTTGGGTATGGTCTTTCAATTATTACATTTGGCTCAAAAGTTTGTAGTTTTACAGAATCAACAATTCAAGATTATCAAGGTGGAAAAGTATTACCATGTTCAATAGATTTTACATGTGTTGAATTGATCCATGATACACTAAGAAAACTGTATATTCAACCTAACATTCTTAGTTTCCGTCTCATACAAAAAAAATTAATAGTAATAAATATAAGGTGCATTAAGCTTTATTAAACTCCATCAGTGATATATATATATATAAATGGACACCTACCTTCTAGCACTGCAAATTATCTTCTCCCCCTGCCGTGGGTTTTTACATAGTGTTAAGTGGGGTCTCATAAAAATTTAATATGTAAAAATTAACTTTGAAAAAAAAAAGTTTCTCATATAAAAATTGTGGGAAGATTTCGATATATACCACCTGAAATCTTCGCAACCTGCCGTCTCCTAAAAATTCAAATAAAAGAGTATTTTTCAACCGATTCAGTCGGTGTAAAGATTTAACACAAACTGAATCGGTTAATAATTAATTTTTATTTATATTTTTTTTTTAAAATTTAAAATTTTTTTTTTTGTGTGATTTTATTTTTTTTTTTTGTAATATTATTGTTATTATTTTAATGAAGTAGTAGTGGTGGTGGTGGTGGTGGTGGATTAAATAATTTATTGCCTGCTGCTGATGAGGATGATGATGTTCCAACTAATTCTCAACCAAGTTTGAATAGTACTCAGCCAACCAATGTTGAGTTTGAACCTGAAATTTCATACACAGCTACACCACGTTTGTCCAATGTGGTTGGTGTAAATGTACCTGTAAATCAACATCCAATATCTAACCAAATTCCAAATTGGTATACTTGCAGACACGACCCTTGCAACGGCAGATTTTCAGACACTGGATACAGGAATAAACATGATAAAAGTTTGGAATTGCACCATAACAGATGTACACCAAATTGCCATGTGTGTTACTATTTCAAGCTACCAATTAATTTTAAAAAACCATATATTGTACCATCTGAAATAAGAAACAACCAAGTTTAGAGAAGTGAAGACCAAATAATAATGGGATTTATAAGAGATGGTGAACTTCAAATTTAAAGGGAAATTGAATTTCAAAATCAAAGACGAGAGGAGGATTATGTTGAAGAAGAGGCTGAAGTAACAGAGGTGCAAACCAAAAAATGTATTCACTGGAATTGTAATGCTAGTCTGACTATAACAAATTGGCAAAGACATATCAAATTGGTGAATATAGTTTTAATATAGTTGCTGTTGACCAATATGATGAAGGTGACGAACTTGATTTAGGTTTTCAAGATGTGTACGATTCTGATGCTGATGATGAATACCAAAATGAAAATATCATGTTGGTCAGCCTGTGAAAGCTCTTGGCCAATTCAATAACGAATTTTAATTTTCGTTTGGCCTGCTGTTGTAGTTGGTTATAAATTTTCCACAACCTATAATGAAATTGAATATTTGTTGAAATTCGAGTGAGTGTTATGCTATATATATATATTATCCACATATGTTATTATAATAAACTATTTATTAATAAAATAGTCTATTAATTATAGAAACTAACCACATATATATATACATACGCAGTCAAGTATTGGATTTTGTTGAGTATCAATGTACTCTAAATAATAATATTATTCCCTATATTAAAGATGAAGAGGTGGAATGGGTGAATAAACAAAAAATTAATACATTGATCAATGGTGAGAAATTATTGGTGGAAATTGAATCATTGTGTGGTGATAGAGGTCAAATAACTATAAAACTTACTGACTTTGCATTCAACAATGAAGGTAATAATGTTGAGCATTTTTTTTAGACTGACTATTTTAATTAACACCTCTAAAAATAATAAATAAATATAAACACGTTTATGCACAAAATATATATTATAAAGTAACAAATAAAGTAAACAAATAAAATTAACAAATATAAATTTCTCTGTATTGGGTTGTGTTGTAAAAAAAAAAAAAGTGAAAAAAAAAGTGTAAGAATTTTTTGAAAGTAAGATAGTTTGTAAAAATATGGAAATTTCGTCATAGTACATACAAATTAATTTCTGCTTTTGTTATTATGTTATGATATTATTATATCTTTTATTATTTTCTTAAATGGTATAAATGCGTAGTGGTGAATATAATTTTCAAGTGTAAAAATTAAAAATAATAAATTTATAAAAAAATATAAAATAAACTATTGAATGTGTATTTAAATCACAGAATTTATCCCATTTTATTAAAATGAAATGTGTGAAGTTTAGTTGTAATAATAAAATTAAAAAAAATAAATTGGCATTATATTATAAAAATTTACATAATTTTATTATTAATGTATAGTTTTTATAAATGCTGTTATTATAAAAGATGTTTTATATTTTAAAATAAAAAAATAACCAATCAATTTATATCTAATAAGAACAAAAAACATACAGGGGTTAGAAAAAGTTTTGTAGTGAATTAAAAATAAAATAATACTTATTTTCATTGAAATTACTTACCTTTTGCCCAATTGAAAATTATTTATACATAAAAATACACAAAATCTATTAAAAAATAAAAGAGAAATAACAACGAAGTGTGAAGAATTCTTTAGGTCGAATATATAATTTTAAACGCAGGTGGTAAAAAGTTATGGGGAATACGTCAATCCACCTTGATGGACGAGGAATTAATACCCCAAAATTCAGCACAAAACTAAATATTTGGGTTTTAGATAGTTATAATATTACAATAACTAAATGTATCACAACCAATGCTCTGGTGAAAACAGGTATCATCGTCAACGTGAAGGACGATAAGGCTTATTTACCTCCCTTTACATCCCACTCATGATGAATCTGTGAACACCGACCCTCCAATGGAATTATAAATTCCACCCCTAATGATCCATGATAGCCCCACTATCTACAGATCTTCGGAATAATACCCCCACTTCATCCTCGTTTAAGATTATACATTCTGAATCCAACACACAATCAGATGCTACACAATTTTATTTTATTTTTTTTTAAAAAAGATTAAGGTTTATTTTATATATAAATACATACATGGCAATAAAGTCTGTGATAAAATTTCAAATTTTTTTATTTTATACAATTAATATATTTATAATAATTATAATATAAAAATTATAATTATTTTTGTAATATATAAATTAAATAATTACCTTTAATAATAATAATTCATAACACTTGTTCAATTTGAATAAATAAAATTTTGGAAAAAAAAAAAAAATTTTAATTTATAAAAAAAAATTTTTATAATAAAAAAAAAAAAATTTATTTTAATAAAAAAAATACTTTAATTAATAACACTTGTTTAAAAAATAAAACTCAATTTAATAAAAAAAATACCTTAATTCATAGCACTTGTCAATTTTTTTCTCAAAATAAAAAAAATTTTGGGAAAAAAAAAAAAAAATTTTAATAAAAAAAAAAAATTTAAATTTGGAATTTTTTTTGAAATTTCCCACCAAAAGTTTATTTAATAAATTTCATCGAAGTACAATTTTGGAAAGGATCATATTGACACTCCAAAATGTTAGGTGGTTATCTTCTTTAATTGGAAAGAAAACACATTATCATGTGAAATCTCACCACCATGATATAGTTGAGTAAATCTGACATACCAATGTTTGATTATTAAATGTTGTTGTTGAATTTGTTTAATCTTGATGTTGTTGAGTACATATAGAATTAAAAAAATTAAATAATATTCGTAGAGTACTCGAAAAACCAAAAGAAATAAAAAAAACAAAATAAAATATTATTAAATTTTCTTTCAAAAAAAAAAATGCTCATTTAATTTCATTTATTTGTTTTTATACTTTCTATTTTTTTTTATTTGTATCGCCAATCTCTAATAAAATAAACCAATCTGTGGCAATTTTTATATATTTTATTTATTTTATTATTTTGAAAAATTTTCATTTAATTAGTCTGATTGTCATAGGAGAATTATTACTAAAAACTAATTGGATGTAGCTATAAAAAGTTTTTTTTTTAAATTAATTTTTTTTTTGTTAATTTTTTTAAATTAATTTTTTTTTTTTTGTAAAAAAATTTTTTACTTACTTTAAAGAACCTAAACCAGAAGTATTAAATGAAAATGAATCTACTCCATTTAAACTTGTTGAGCCAAAGATTGTGTTTGTCAATTCGAGATCATCAAAAGTGACTCTAATTGTTGAGTTTGATATACCATGGGGGAAGAAATTAAAACCAATTACTTTAATTGTGACACTTGATGGGTATTCTATTTGAGTTACCGTTGAAATTGGATATTGGAAATAGAATGATTTATCGAAATAAACAAAGAAATTATACATAATGTTTTTACTATATTCATTGTAAAAAGATATTAAAGATTTTGAATAGGATTTGATTTCTGGTGGTACTGAACAACTGATTGTTTGAATGTAGTTATCTTGATTTGTGTTAATATTGCCAATGATTGGACATTCATGACCTGATAATAATATTTTTGTTGAATTATCAAATAATCTACCTGTAATTGTAAGAGAATATTGATATGGTGATGGAAGTGTACTGATTGGATTGATTACTTGATTTATAATTGGAATGATTGAACATGATTGTAATACTTTTCCACTTTGATAATCTTGAATTGTTGATTCTGTAAAACTACAAACTTTTGAGCCAAATGTAATAATTGAAAGACCATACCCAAGGTTAGTCGATGATGGGAAGAAATATGTTTGATATGGTGAATTTGGATAACTGATCGTTGATGGATTTGAAAGTTTTATTAATTGTAAAATATCTGAATTTATTTCGAAAAGGTAGTTTAATGAATTCTTTACAATTGTGGTGTCATAAATACATGGATTCTTTGGATTGACATATTTTCCAAGTGTTTTAACCGTTGTGAATGATTCTGACGATTTAAAATAATTAAAGAATTTACCACTTGTCCAATCGCTGTTTATTGAATTATCGATCCATTTTGAACCTATTGTTTCTTCGATATATTTGAGGCTATATTGTTCGATTTGTTCTAAACATACACCAATTAACAAAAGTGTACTCTTTAAATCTTTTTTATTTTCTCTGATTACTTTTTCTAACTCCTAATAAAGATAATAATTATTAGTTTTTTTGTAAATTTTTTTTTTGTTTTTCTTTTTTTTTGTTTTAAAACTTACTAAATTTGATAAATCACTGCATGTAAAATTACAACTTAAATAAGAGAAATAATCGTTTACATCGGTTACTTGACCACCTACAGTTACTTCGATATTCAAGTTGTTACCAACTCCTGTTGGTATATTACAAATAACTGATTTTGAATCGACCCATGTTATTGAATTACAAGGAATACCTCCGATTTTAACGTTGCTTGATGAATCTGAAGAAATGCCAATTGGAATAAAGTTTGAACCAGTTATTGTAATATTGTTTCCTCCAAGGTTTTTATATTCCTTTTTGTCTAGTTTTGGTTTATCATAGAAAGGTATCAAAGAAACATATGAGGATTGACTGCCTACTACCACAACTGGAATAAAATACCCAATACCTTTTGGTACCATAGCTTTTACATGTGTTGAATTGATCCATGTCCATGATGGTGACAAATAAGAATTAATGATAACATAATGTGATGAACTCAAAGTTTGATTATTGACTTGAGCTGCGAGAGAAGTTGGAATAAAGTTTGTACCTTTAATTATAGTTTCTCCACCATCAGTTGGAACAGGTATTAATGAAGATTCTACTCTTGGATAATCGTAATTTATAAAATAATTATCTATTACACCATTTGGGCTATTGGTTGTTGAAATTTGTTTACCAACAGTTACTGAAACGATAGCTGATTGACCGAAACCTGGTGGTGCTAAACATGAAATCAATGTTGAACTCTTCCAATTGACATTGGTAAGATTTGTACCTTTAAATGTAACAAAATTATCATTGTTCCAAATAATTTCAGATGTGTTTAAACCGAGATTAATGATTTCTTGTGTTGGTGGAAAGTTTTTACCATTTAATTGGAAATTACCTCCATCAGTTGGAATAAGGATAGTAGGAGGTGTGTATAATAAAACTGGTGCTTTATAAGAGTAGGTGAATGTAAATGTTTGTGATGGAAACTTAATAGTACCGCTTCCGACACCTAATGATGACTTGATACAAACAAAAACGTCATATTTTGAATAATCAAAAAATGCTGAATTCTCTAAATAAACTGTTGATTCGACACATGGATGACCTGTTGCTGATCCTGAAATTGATGGAATTTTTGATGTGCTTGGACAGTTCTTTTCAAGTTCGCAATAGATTGGTTCTTTTTCATAATTATCGATGAATGGAGAAATCATAGTTTTTGATCCATGATATTGACCAATAACAAAGAATCTATTGATAATACCTGTACTGAATGTTTGAGTAACTACTTTGACGATGGTTGGTGATGGATATGAAAATGAAAGTGTGCCTGAGGTGACCAAACTTAACACATGTTGAGTATAAACTAACGCATTGCCGAAACCATTTGGAACGATAACTTTTACAAATGTTGCTGATTTTGATACTATTGTTGCTTTAACTTTGGTGTCGTCACCTATAATATTAAAATTAACTTCATAGTTGACTCCGTCTAAATTAATACCATTAATTGTAATAGTATCTCCAACTTTTGCGCTGGTTGGTGTTAAACTACTTAATGTAATAGGTAGTGAGTAATATGGACATGAAAGTAAGTGAGTTGGAATATCTAATGTTTGGAAATTTGATATTATTGAATAATGGCATAGTAAACCGTTGTATTTAATAATTGCAAGACCTCCTGGTGATGTTGAAGTAAGTTTGTGGAAAGATAAATCGATGTTTTGTGGGTATTTGTATTTGGTGACAGTTGAACTTTCTAGACGATTTGAAATTTCGATAAGATCATTGGTGATAGTTAAAAAGTCATTGATTGAGTTCTTTTCTTTATTTAAACCATTGTTGCCATATGTACAAAGATTATCATGTGTGATTGCATTGATATATGGTGATATAGATGTTTGTGGTTTACCTGTTAATAACATTTTGTAAATTTGACCGCCCATCCAATCATCGTATGCTTTATCGTTTGAAACCCAAGTATCTTTAAATATTTGAAGTAATCTTTGTGCACCTGTACCATAGTTGTTGATTTCAGTGAAGCAAACACCTAAATTTAAAAGAACGCTAACTATGTTGGTAGAGACCAAACCGCCTGGTGCTGTACAACTGTATGAACATGGATTTCCAAAGGCTGGTAATACTGGTGCATAATTAATTGGGCATGCATACTTGGTTTTAATTTGAATTATGTATTGGCATGCCCAATTGTTGGCAACTTCAGAAGCACTAACCACAGTGTATGTAGCTGTTGGATCACATGTCATTTCTAAAATGTTTGTTCTTTGGTATCTTGAACCTTGGCATACTCTTGTTGTGCTATAGGGTGTAGTATGATGTATTTGTATACCATTGTTTATTGGATTCATTGTTGTATTTTTTAAACTACCGGCATGAATTACAAGACCATCAATATATTGGCAAGCTTGATAATCAACACCAGGAATTGCACTTGTTTGGTTCGTACAATAATTAACAGTATTACCGATACTGTAATAAAGCTTTTAAAAAATAAGAAGAAGAAAAAAAGGTTAGTTTGTTTTTTTTTTTTTCATTAAAATTTAATTATTTAAATTATTTTTTACTCTATATGTGGTTCCACTAACTGGAATATCGGCTATTTTTGGATTATCCTTGGTTCTGTTAAGTTTAATGGTTTTGGTTATTATTAATATAAATTGTTGTTGTTATTATTATAAAATTGAAAAACTTACGTTTTTATAGGTGTAATATCATAATATTTATGGCTCATTCCATTGTAATAGATTGTTGATTCACAAACATATTTTGTTTTGATTGTTACTGTGTAAGTGCATATTGGTGATTCTATAGTTGAAACTATTTGGTAATGTTGACTTTCATCGCAAGTTAAAAGAATAATAAAATTTCTATAAGAATTACCTGTGCAAATTGTTGCAGATGGTGAATATTCAATTTTGACTTGATTATAATCGAATGTTACTTTTTGACCTAAACTTGATTGAGCGAGTGGAGTGTAACTATTACTTCTTGGGTCATATTGACAAGCAAAATGAAAACTTTGATCATTCAACCCATCACTACAAAGTTGTGCTCTATTACCAATATTAAAAACGATATCATATTGATATCCACTAGTGGTATGAGATCCTGTGTAGTTTCTTGTTGAATCCCTGAAAATTTATATTTTATGTAAAATTAATAATTGTTATTGTTATTGAAGGGTGTGAGTTTAATATTAAAAAACCAATACATACAACATTAATGGTGAAAGATCATAGTATTGTGATTCTTTGAATAAACGTAATGTTGGACATGCATATTTTGTATACACTTTAACTTGATAAATACATTGTGATTCAATGATAAATTTATCGACATAGTACTCGGTGGATGGATCACAAACTAAAATATACTTTGATGAATATTTGTTACCATTTGTGGGGCATTCTGAAAAACCTGTTGTTGAACTATAAATTATTACTATTGTATTATTTATGAATGTAATGGTTCTAGGTTGACTGATAGATCCTAACATTACTGATTTTGGTGTTGTTGCATATCTTGAATCAAGATTATAATCGATTGCTTTGTTGGCAACTGTTAAAATACATGATTGATAACTTAATGTTGTTGTACCAAAACTACTACATCTTTTTACATTTCCAAATAAATTGAAAAGAATATCTTTACTTTGATCATTGTTGGTGATTTGGTATGATGTGCTTTCTAATCTGTTAAATTTAAATAATGTAAGATAATTTGAAAAAAAAAAAAAACAGGTCAAAATAACATATTTTATAGGAATTGGCAAAAAAAAAAAAAAAAATAAAATATAAAAAAAAAAAAAAAAATTTGTGTTATATTTTATTTTTTTACAAGTTTGTGAAAAAAAAAAAATAATAAAATTATAAAAAATAAAAATTAAAAAAAATAAAAAAAAAAAAAAAATTTAAAACTTACAACTTCATTGGTGTAAAATCATATAAGAGACCTTGATTAAATAATATTCCTTCATTTTTACAAACATATGATGATTTAATGTAAATAGTGTGTTCACATAATACTCTTTGATTATTAGTGCTTGTAAGAGTAAAAACAGAAGTTGGATCACAAGTTATCACTAAAATCATAGTTCTACGATTACCATTACCAGGACAAGTTGTTGAAGGTAAAAGAGTTGATTGATATTTAATAGTAATACCATTTTCTCTAAATGTGACGAAATGTGGTTCATTGAGTGAACCAACTGAATTTTTAGTTGAAAAAATGGTTCCTGTTGAATAACCATCTGGATTCATATGGTCATTAAAACATGGATTAAAATAAATATCATAATTTGTCTGTATTCCACCTGTAAGTTCTTTTGTAAATTCTGCAAGATAAGCACCTGAATGATCGGGACGGGATATTGGTCTTAAATCATAAAAATCATTATTTCCAAAATCATAAAAAACACATGATGATAATGTACCATTTGTTGACCAATTTCTTGTATCAAATGTGTGACTACCAACTGTAAAATAAATATAATATAAAATGAATAATAAAATCGATATTATTATTTTTAATTTCATTTTTTTTTTTTTTTTTTTTTTATTTAAATGGTCTAATTTTGAAATGGTTTTTTATTTCTATGGTTTTTCATTTCTATCGTTTTTTTTTTTTTTTTTTTTTTTTTTTTTTTAATTTTTTTTTTTTTTTTGCACTTTCTCTCGTTCGTACAATTTTAAACGAGCTCATTTCGTAAAATAAAAAAAAAATCTTTAATTTTCAAAAACAAAAAAAATAAAAAACATTTGATTTAAATTTATATTCAACAAATATCTTAAGTGTATTTTTTTAAAAAATTTCAAATAAAATAAGGTTTTTTTTTTTTATATTTTGAAATCGTTTTGTGATTTTTTTTTTAACGGGTGACAGTTTTAGTGATAACTTGTGATCTAACTTCTGTTTTTACTGTTACAAGCACTAATAATCAAAGAGTATTATGTGAACACACTATTTACATTAAATCAGCATTCGTTTGTAAAAATAGAGGAATATTATTTAATCAAAGTCTCTTATATGATTTTTTTTATAATTTTATATTTTATTTTTATTTTTTTTATATTTTATTTTTTTTTTTTTTATATTTTATTTTTTTTTTTTTTGCCAATTCCTATAAAATATGTTATTTTGACCTGTTTTTTTTTTTCAAATTATCTTATTTTTTTTTGGGATAAAAAAAAAGAATAGTTTGAACTTTTTTTATTTTTTTTTTAAAAAGTATTTTTTTATTTTTTTTTATCTTTTTTTTTTTATAAGATAAAAAATGGATAGTATTTATGTAAAAAAACAAATTTTAATATTTGGTTCATCAACCATACATCTTACCCAATAGTCAATTGGAGTTGGTGTTGGTGAAAGGGTTGGAGTTAAGGTTGGAGTTGGTGATGGCGTGATTCTACCCGGAACCACTGAAATTGTGACTATCGCAGCAACCATAAAACCACCCAGTTACCATTATCACCGCAGTTTTTGTAGTGGTTATAACAACACCTTCAACTGTTGCTTGTGCAATAGCAGTTGCAGTTGCAGCTGAAGTTGCAGATGAAATTGCAGTACCTGTTGCAGTTGTTGTTGCAGCTACTGTGGCCACTGTTGTTCCTCCAGTGAATATTAATTGGACGATTCTTGAAAATAAAGCAGCTGCAGCTGCTCCAATCCCAATTACATTTATTATTTGATCTATTCTACGTTTAGTATCATCATCATCATTGTGATCATCATTATCATTTTATGGGTGAATTTTGAGAATGTTAAAGGATAACTTTTGTAGGATAATACTACTTATTTAATACCTGGGGTTGATTACATGACGATACAACGAACTTCTGTTGTTGATATTGCATTAATATTTAAGCAGTTACTACTTCCAATACTAATACTTGGAGAGTTTGATGAAAATGCTAAATTACTTCCTTTAATTGTGATATGAGTATTTTTTTAGAGCTACTCGATGATGGTGAAACACTTTCAATGACTGGATTGGAGCAAACAAACGAGTTGTCAATATTACTTAATTGACCATTTAGCTCTACACGAATTGGAATATCAGATCTCAGTGACTTTATTATAATGGTGATTTCGGTCTTTTCAGTTTCGATTGTTGCATCTCTATCATTGAAACTAACAATAATTTCATCAGTTTCATTATTGTATTCTATGAAATTATTACCAATGGTCGTAATTAAATCACCACCTTGGAATGAACGGAATGATGGTACTCTAATACTTTGAATTTCTGGTGGTCCATAATATTTGAATGCAATCTTATCATTTGAATCTTGATAACCAACATTTAATAAAACTATAGATTCAATTGGATCTTGTATCATTGGAACCTTGCATATAAATGTTTTGTTTGGATAGAATTGATTATCTATACATTGATTATCACCAATTTTAATTAATTGATCACTCTTTCCAAAACTATCACCTTGAATTGTGATTAAAATTTCTTGATTACATCTTCCTTTTATTGGTTTAATTGATTGAATAAATGGTTTTTCATATGAGAACTGTTGATTATCATCTGATTCTTGATTTTCAACGATAGCTTTAATCGATAATTCTTTACCTTAACCTACTGGAACTTGACACAAAACTTTTGTTGAATCAATCCACTCAATTCCTTCACATATTGATTATCAATGAGTATTGAGCTATGGCAATTGTTGTTTGGTAATAATTCCAATGGAATAAAGTTTCACTTGTAATTGTGATTATTTGACTACCATGAGTTGGTGCAGTGTAATGTTTTAGTTCTTCAATTTTTGGAGGTCTATATGAGAACGATTGTTCTTCATTTGATTTCTGAGTTCCATTCAAAACAAATACACTATAATTTGCTCCAATTCCTGCTGCTGGTTTACATGTTAATTCTTTAGAATTAATCCACGTAATTTCATTACATAATTCATTATGGATTGTGACTGAATTGACAGAATTATTCTATTTTCTTTTTTGTTATAATATTCTAAACTTGATGGTATGAAATTGGTAGTGTTTTATTATCGATAGTAATAAAACTTGATGGTTTTTCGTATAAAAAAGAATACCTCTTCATTTGATTGTTGACTGGCAACAATAACAATAATCCTATAGCCTATACCAATACCTTTGAATTGATTTGCCCACGTGATTTGATCACATTTATTCTCCCGAACCATTACATAGTTATCAGTATCATTATGTTTTTTAGGATCAAAATTTTCAATAAAGTTTTCACCAGTTATTGTGAAATTAGTATTACCATCAGTTAGACTACTATAATTTTAATATCTAAAATTGGTTTATGATATGAAAAGTAAACTAATTGACTGGAATTTTGATTGCCAACACTGATTATAATTATATAATCTGATCCGGTGCCTGGTATAGGTTTACATTTTGCAGGGGTTGAATTAATCCAAATGGTTTCATTGCAATGGTTATCACCAATAATTATATAGTTCTTTGATTGTTTGAATTGATAATTGGCGATTAATTCTTTTGAAATAAAATTGATACCTGTGATTGTGATTTCAGTTTTACCATTCGTTGTGCCTGTATAGTTCTTTAATTCTAGAATTGGTTTTTCATAGGAAAAATAAACAGTTTCATTTGAATCTTGACTACCAACTTTTATGATAACCTTATGATTAAATCCTATACTTGCCAATGGTTTACATTGTTGAATATATCCAAACTGTTTCATTACAATAATTTTCGCCTAATAGTATTGAGTTAATGGTTTTATTTTCATTTTTGTTGTAATTTTCGACCAATTCTTTTGGAATAAAGTTTTTACCAGTGATTGTAATTTCATTACCTCCATCAGTTGAATAATAGTGAGTTTGGTTTTTAGTGGAGTTATTGATTTCGTCGAGTTGGTGGATCATATGAATACAAGTAATCGGTATGATTGGTTGGTTGAAGACCTACTTTCACTACGATTGTATGATTGAAACCTATTCCTGGTGGAATAACTCAATTTATCTTGGAAGAGTTCATTCAATTAATCGATTGACAATGATAGTCCTTACCTATTAATATTTCTGATTGATTTAGCCATTGTTCAAGGGTATTATTATTATTATTATTATTATTATTATTATTATTATTATTATTATTATTATTATTATTATTATTATTATTATTATTATTATTATTATTATTATTATTATTATTATTATTATTATTATTATTATTATTATTATTATTATTATTATTATTATTATTATTATTATTATTATTATTATTATTATTATTATTATTATTATTATTATTATTTTTATTATTATTATTATTCAAATAAATAAAAATAAAAGACTTTATAAAAACGAACAACAAATAATTGGTTTTATTAAAATAAATATTCTTTTTTTTTTTTAAAAAATTTTTTAAAAACTTTTTTTTTTTTATTTTTTACCATTTATTGTTTTATTTTTCACCAAATTTAATTATTCAGTTTTTTTTTTTTTTAGTTTGTATATCATTTTAATATTTAATTCCCAAAGGAAATTTTTACAAAAATTTCAAGACCCAATGGTTTTTTTTTTTTTTTTTTTTTAAAAAATTAATTAGACTTCCTCACAAACATTTTAAACCTTTAAAAATGAAAAATAAAAAAGGAAATTCAATATGAATTGAGATTATATTCATTCCTCTATAAATTGGGATCCAAATTTTAAAAAAAAGTTGTTTTGCTAAAAAAAAAAAAAAAAAAAAAAAAAAAAAAAAAAAAAAAAAAATTTTTTAATTTTTTTTTTAAAAAAAAAAAAAAAAAAAAAAAAAAAAAAAAATTTTTAAAAAAAAGAATCTTGATAACAAAAATTGTGTTGATTATATAATAAAACTAATAGAAATATTTTTTGTTCGTTTTTTATACATTTTTTTATTTGTTTGATTATTTATTTGTATTATAATTATATATTTTTTTAAAATTTTTTGAAAAAAAAAACAAACCGATTTTGTTGATCTTGTAATTTAAATTTGTATTATAAAAAAAGAAAAGAGGGCTAAAGAATCTTAAGAAAAGAAAAGAAAAGAAAAGAAAAGAAAAGAAAAGAAAAGAAAAGAAAAGAAAAGAAAGAAAAATGTCTAGTATTAATGGAAGATCATCACCATCATCAACATCACAATCACCATTATCTCCCAATCTAGCACAACCAAATATAACAGTGACATCCAACACAATATCAGGAGCTGCAGCTACCAACACAACAACCCCAACCCCAACAATCGCAACAACAAACAATGGTACACCAATTCAAGGCACATTATCAACTTCAGTGATCAATACAGTTAATGCAGCAACAGCAGTAGCAGCAGCAGCAGTAGCAACAGCAGCAGGTAATGGAAGTGGACAAAACTCACTATTAAATGGTGGTAGTAAATCAAAAAAATTAGTAGAATTTATATTATTAGCTGAATTTGATATTCTACAGGGCAGTAAGGTGAAATATCAATATCCTTATCCAATTGCAACCGGTGAAATGGAGTTAATGTTATCGGAGTATATGTTACCAGATGGTGCACATAAAAGAAATGACGACTGGACAGTCTTCTTTTTAAACAGACCAGTACCTGAAGGTGGTGCATTTACCGCTTCAAAATCACCAGAGAAATCTAAAAATAACAACAGCAACTCCTCTTCTTCTTCATCTCCTTCATCACCAAACAATCAAAATAAATCGCCACAAATCGATAGTAAATCATTATCCTCATCGGAAAAACAAATTTCCCCACCAGTCGAAGCTTTCATCTATAGTTTCTCTGAAACTGATGAAGAAAAAGGTTGGGTAATGTTAGACTCTGAAAAGTTAAAAGTTGAATTTTATCAATCTCATATTTTAATTGGTTCGCCCACAAGTGGTGTTTTTTCAACTAAAATGTAATTTTTTTTATTTGAGATATTTATTTTTTTTATTAGTTTCTAATTCTTTTTAAATTAAATATAGTCAAAAACATGCAGATTTAGAGTTTACACAACTTGAACCATTGTTTGATTGTGTTTTAACAGATTCAAGTACAGCATTGGGTATTAGATTTTTAGAGTTATCTGAAGAAAAGATATTTTTAGAACATCTCACAAGAATGATATCAGAGGTTCAAGCAGAACAACAAAATGGCAGTAACAAATCTGAATCACCTGAAACTTCACCAACTACCACCGCAACTACTACAACTCCATCAACTATTGAAGAAAATATTAATATCGAACCAACTACAGCTACACCAACACCAAGCGAAATTATACAACCAACCACCACAACAACAACATCACCATCACCATCAACGACTGAGGGCGAAAACACAACAAAAGATTCAAAAGATTCAAAAGATTCAAAAGATTCAAAAGATTCTCCAATCTCTGATTTGCCAGAGGATCAAAAATGTAAAGATTTCTTATATTGTCTTAGTTTTATGAATAATCAAAAAGATGATACAGTTAAAAGAGGTGCTGTAGTTAAATCAATGGCTATTTGTACCACTCATCCTTTCATTAGTATATTTAAAGTATGATAATCCTATTAGTAGTTTGTACCTTTTAATTACTTTTAAAATACTAATATTATTTTATACATTAGCCATTTATTGTATTAGCAATGCAAAAATATTTTAGTAATCCTTCATTGGATGTTATTGTTGAATTATATAATTCATTGAATAGTTTAGATATGACAACTGTACCACAATTAAACGATATTCAAAAACATATTTTACGTTCATCACCAGATCGTAATAAACATATTCATGCAACCACCATAACTTATCTAGGTAATAAAATGCCATTATATATTCCGATCACATATTTCCCTGATGAAGTTGGTGATGTAAGTAAAAAAAAAAAAAAGAAAAAAAAAAACAAAAAAAAAGAATTAATACTAAAATAAATAATAAATTTTTAGTATAAGGTTATTGGATTAGTTCAAAAATTTGGTAATGATGTAATGAAAATATTTAATGGTGTATTATCACAAAAGAGAATTATATTTTTAGGATATGGATGTGGAGCTGATGAAATTTGTAATTATGTATTAGCAGCATGTTCAATGGTTTGTCCACCATTGAAAGGAACTAGGGAGAGATGTTTTCCAAACATTAATTTACATCATCAAATTTTAATCGACAAGTTACCACCAAGTACTGGTGTTATATTGGGTGTTTCGAACCCAGTGTTTGAAGAGCGTTCAGAATGGTGGGATATCCTTTGTAATATTGGCACTGGTAAGGTTATATTGAATCCATCGTTGATAACAGAGATTCCTGATAAATTCCAACAATACGATAATGATTTCATGGCAGAGGTAAACTATAATATCTCTGCTCACTATGGTGAGGACAAGATTAAATCCCTCTTCCAAGAGTACACTCAACACATAGTAGATATGGCATTGGATGAAGAGGAGTTTTTAGATGATCAACAACGTCAATTGGCAATCGATGCCAATCATCAACGTATTGAAGCTTGGACTAAAACAAAGACTTTCTCAACTTATCTCTTTGATAAAGAGAATACTAAACGTACAAGTGCAATTAGAGATCATACCATTCTCTCTTCTATTCGTAAACTTCGTAAGAAAAAACATATCCCAGAGAAAGAGGTCTTGAAAATCTATCACTCCTTTTTAAATTCAATTAAAACTGAAGAACAAGTAACAGAATTCCTCTCTTACCTTCCAAAATCTCATGGTGGTTTATTCCCTGTTGCTGTTGGTCTTTTCCATAAATCAGACGAAGTACGTTATGCAACTTGTCAACTCTTAAGAATATTAGATAAATTCCAATCAGGTAATGCTTTCATCTCTGGTTTAAATCCTTTCTTAAAAACTTCTTATGAAAGAACTTTGAGAATTCAAGAATTATTACAATCAAAATAAAAATTAAATTTAATAAATAATAAATAATAATAAAAATAAAAATAAAAATAAAAAAATAATGGAAAAAAAAAAAAGACAAAAAAAATAAGATAAAAAAAAAAAGTTAAATTTTAATAAATATATAATAATAACAAATATATTTTTAATTTAATTTTTATTTAAAATATTAAATCTAAAATTGTATCTAATAATTCAGGATTTAATTGGTCTCGATATTTAGTTTCAAATGATTTCCACTCAGCTTCAGAATAAAATGATTTAAATTTGATTTCAATTTTTCTCCATTTTTCTAAAGCCAACTCTTTTTTAATTTTAATTTCATTCTTTTTCATTTTAATTTTATCCTTAACCATTTCTTCTTTTAATTTTTCTTCAAACTTTTTCCATTTCTTTTTTTCTTTTTCCATTTCGTGTTTTAAATTGAAATCTTTTTTTATCTCTTTCCATGATAATCTATGTTTCTTTTTTTGATTACTAATATTATTATTAAAATGGTCGCTAAATTGATTTGAATTTGGAGATAAATTAAATTTCTCCAATTGAATTTGTGGATATTGTATTGGTAATTGTTGTATTGGTGATGTTTGATTTATAACAATTGTTGTTGTACATATTATCGGTATTTGTATTGGTGATGGAGGTGTTCCAACACTACTATTAATGTTACTATTTAAATTATTAATATTCTGATTAATATTATTTATTATATTATTATTAAAATTAAAATTATGTATGTTATTAAAACTTTTTGGTGAATGTATTGGAGAACTATTATTACTATTACAATTTAAAAATGGAGGTGGTGGATAGCTAACACTACAACATTCACTTAATAATGGTGGTGAAGTTGGATATAATATATAGTTATTATTAATTCTTGGTTGATACATTTTTTTTATATACTAAATTATTTTTATTTTTATTTTTATATTTTTTTCTTAAAAGTTTAATAAGTTTAAATAATTTTATTAGATATATTATAATTTTCTAACCTTTTTTTTAATATTTTGTATAATTTAATGCACAGTTTTATTTAAAAAAAATAATTATACATAAAATTAATTTTTTAAAAAAAAAACAAATAAATCAATATGTACATATTGTAAAAAAAAAAATATTTTTATATAAAAAAAAATAATAAATTCATTAATATTTTCTTTTTTTTTTATTATTTTCTTTACTTGTTAGGGTGAAATATTATAAAAAATGGTAGTCTCTACTCACACAAAAAAAACTTTATATAACCACACTTAAAAGGTAGTAACTCACACTATCCTCCAAACGAACAATTAAAATTAGAAAAAAAAATTAAAAATAAAAACAAAAAAAAAATTTTTAAAATAAAAAATTAAAAAATCAACACACACAAACAAAGAATAACATTCTTTTTTTATTATTATTATTTAAAATTCTTATTGATAGAGATTTAAACACTAAACAACATAAACATAAACTTTGACACATCAACTGATTTTATGTCTATATATATTAAAAAATATTCTATATAATGCCAAAACTAAGCTTGTGAGAGAAAGATTATTTAATGAAATTTAAGATTAAAGTTAAGAATGTGTGGGTATTATAGTGTGAAAATAATCTCTTGATTAAGATTTTTTGAAAATATTTATATTCAATTGAATTTTTTTATCACTTGAGCACTGGGAAAGAAATTTCAATTGAATTTTGTTATTACTATAACTGAAAAAATGAAGTGAGAAAAAAAAATATAACACCATACCTCTACTACAATACCTACTGAGGTACTTTAATAGATTTAAATTTTAATTTTGTAAATTTTTAATTAATTATAATTTTTAAAATTTGATAAAGTTTTGATTGATATTGATAATGAAAAAATAAAATATGTATATGTTTATATGAACTAATTAAAACCAAATCTAAAAATTAAAATAATAATTCTCAAAACAATACATAACCCTAAAATATAATAATAATAATAATAATAATAATAATAATAATAATAATAATAATAATAATAATAATAATAATAATAATAATAATAATAATAATAATAATAAAAATAATAATAATAATAATAATAATAATAATAATAATAATTATAGTAAAAACAAATAATTTTATTATTTGATTTATACATAAACACAACTTGTTTTCATAATAAATTAATGTAGCTTTTTTTGAAATCAAAACAAAAATTATTTATTTCCTTTTTTTTTTTTTTATTAATGTTCATTATATGATGCTTTTACATTTATATGAAAAAGTCAACAATCACATTATTAGGGAGAGATTTTCTTAATATACAGTATTTCTTTGAAATTCTGTTTTTGATTATTATAAGAGTTGATATCATTGAATCTTTCTGGTTCTTTGGCTGTCGATATTTTATATTTTTTTTTTTTTTTTTTTTTTTTTTTATTAATGATTATTGTATGACCTTAGTCTCAGCAATAATAAAGTTTATTTATTTATTAGGTTTTTTTTTTTTTTTTTAATTTTTTTTAAGTGATTGTTATTTTTATCCTATGAAATTTTATTTTATATGAAAAAGTCAACCATCACATTATTAGGAGGTGATTTTCTAAGGTTACACTGTCTATGGCTTTGACTTGTATTCCATAGACGAAGAAATTGGACAATATTTGACGGATAAAAAAAATAAAAAATTTTTTTTTTTTTTTTTTTTTTTTTTTTTTTTTTTTTTTATATTATTGGGATTAGAATTTCTAATCACCATGTTTTTTTTTTTTTTTTTTTTTTTGTTGTTGTTTTTTTGGAAGTCGAGCTTTTTTCCAGTTGATTATGAGGTGTGTTATTTATGACCACGTTATCTCGTGGTATGACCTAAGGCTCGAACCAAGGCCACGGAGACTGTGTGATTCAGCGCAGAACCACTACGTATAGCCTCCAATAATGAGGGTTTAATTATGACCACGTTACTTCGTGGTATGACCAAGACTCGATCCAAGGTCTTGACCACGGAGGCTTGTGATTCAGCGTGGAACCACTACGCTAAGCCCCCCGGTAAAAATAAAAAAAATTTAATTAGGATGTTGTAACCCGGAATCGAACCATTGCCCTAATTTCTGGGGTTTGAAATATTCGCCTAGACATGGGATCGAACCATGGACCTAGCGGTTAACAGCCGCTCGCTCTGCCTACTGAGCCATCCAGGCATTGGATATTTCCCTAAAAAAATTTGCTTAAAGTTGCCCTCAACCAATATCGAGACTAAATTATTTAACTTTATTAGTTATCCGGATTCTTTCCCAAAGAGAAACAGCAAAAACTGTAATATCCAATTTAAAAAAAAAAAAGCCTTCAACATAAATTCTTAACAAGATATATCACATCT
Organism: Dictyostelium firmibasis; assembly: GCA_036169595.1. NCBI lineage: Eukaryota > Evosea > Eumycetozoa > Dictyosteliales > Dictyosteliaceae > Dictyostelium > Dictyostelium firmibasis. Next base: position 1,095,541 of record CM069769.1, read on the forward strand.
GCAGCTGGGTCAGGGCATATGTAATCTACTTGATTAACATTAAACTTTGAAATCAATATACCAGTCTGTTAGATATGCAGAAACTCAATTATTTTAAATAATTGGATTTTTAATGTTGATTATTTTTCGGCTATAGAGGAAAGGAGATATTAAAACATATGAAAATGATTCAATAATATAATTTATATAAATTTATAATATATATTATTTTTTTAAAAAAATTTTAATTTAAAAAAAAAAATATTTAATTTTATTATATTGTTGATTGATTTAATTTAATACAAAATCAACTTCAAAAGATTCATCTAAAGAAAGTGATAAATTTGAAACGGCAAGAGTTGTATCAGTAACTGCATTAAAGGTATTGATTGGATTACCGTTGACAATGACTTGTTTAACAGATGGTGAGCCATAGATTTGGATGGAACCAATGTTCAAAGTAGCGGTACCATTATAATTGTTATTGATGATTGTTGATTGTAATTTGTAGACAGATGAGGAAGTGGAGGAAACAACATCAAATTGAATGAAAGAGTATTTATTATCGACATAAGTTTGGAGTGATTCACCATCATCTAAGAATAATTGACCAGTTGCTTGTAATGAAGAGTCCAAAGCAATAATCAATTCGAATGGTAAAGTTCTTGAGATTTTAGTGGTAATTGGGATACCATCTTCTGGTGTAACATATGAAGAGGTTGGTTGAGTTGGAATGATATTACCACCACGAACGTGAACATTGATAACATCGAATGGAGCATCCAAAGTTTGATAGGCACCAACCGATTGAACTAATGAACCATTACCACCATATTCATACCAAACATCATTTGGGAAGTAAGCACTGACAGTGGTGGCACCTTGAGCGAGAACTGGTGATACCATTATGCTTGTACCAACTAAAAATTGTTGATCAATAGCAAATGTCTTTGGATCTAAAGGATATTCAAAGAATAATGGTCTGACAACTGGGTCACCTGAAACACGAGAAATATGGAACAATGTGTAGTAGAATGGAAGTAAAGTCAATTTACCATTGATTGCTTTGATTGAAATATCTACAACCTCTTGACCAAATACCCAAGGTTCTTGTGGTGCACCTAAAAATGTATTATGATTACGAGTGAATGGATAGAAACAACCCAATTGGAGCCATCTACCACAGAGTTCAGCATTTGAATCACCATTAAAACCACAAATATCTGCGCCAACGAATGGAATACCAAACATATTCATTGCTAACATTCCTGGAATAGAGTAATACATATCAGTGAAAGAACTATAGTTATCTCCTAACCAATGAGCAAAGTGAGCTCCAGTACCTGGGAAAGTACTTCTTGAGATAATAGTAGAACGAGTACCTAAAATTGATTGAACAGCCAATTGAGTGGCCAAACCTTCAGTGTAACCATAGATACTGTGTGAATTGTAAACCAAGGTATTATTATATTGGAGTGAGGTCATATTGATGGTTTTTGAATATAATGGAACACCGCCTGGAATGTATGGTGGATAATTTGGGTCAAATTCTGGTGCTGGCATTGGCACGTCAGTATTGTTGAAACAATTACCGTCACAAAAGTTTGAGATTTCATTCATATCGATCCAAACACCATCGAATTGAACGGTTTCATAGAAACGCTCAAATTGTTGAGTCCAAAATTCAGTTGCATTTGGATGGAGGAAATCTGGGAAATTTACGTAACCTGGCCAAACTGAACCAACCAATGGTTCACCATCTGTGCCACCAGCTTTAATGTAGGCACCAGATTCCATTAAATCGATGTGACTTTGGTAGATTGGTTCAATATTTGAAATACCTGGATCAACGATCATAATATAGTGTTGATTATTTGCATGAAGACCATCAATGAATGTCTTATAATCAGAAGCAGCAAAATTTACTGGATCAGTGGTGAAATCTCTAAAACTATCCATATAGTCGATATCATTCCACATTGTTTCCAATGGAATGTTAAATTTGGAATAGTTTGCAACAACTTGACCAGTCTCTGCAATTGAATGATAACCCCATCTACAATTATGATAGGCAAGTGACCAATAGGATGGCATATGAGTTGTACCGATAACTTGTGAATATTGTTGAATCACTGATAATGGTGTTGGACCAGTGAAAAAGAATAAATCAAAAATACCTCCAACAACTTTATAGGTCAATGAATTTGGTTGTAATTGAACATCCATTGCATTTGAATTCAATAAAAATACACCATGTGCATTACCTGAACTTGAAGAAAGTTGTAAATAAAATGGGTGAGAACCATATAAATTAATATTTGGTGTACTTGCTGTACCTTGATCCTTTGCAAATAATGTATATGTAAAATTATTAAATAATCTCAATTGACTTGTACGTTCTCCCAAACCATAAATATTTGGATTACTTTCTAAAAATGATGTACTTAATTCTAAATAATAATTTGAATACTAATAAAATAAATGTTAAAAATATATATATAAATAAAAAAATAAATAAATAAAAAATAGAAATAATATTATCAATACAAACAATTAAACCATTAAATGAACAATCACCTGGCTGAGTTGTATTGAATAAAACTTCACCAGTTGAAATACGAGTAGCAGCGAAACCAAATGGATTATTTGTGAATTCAATTAAATAATCTGTTGATTCTGGATCTACTCCAACTAATTTATTAACAGTTGGTGGAACTATTATTATAATATTTATTATTTTCGATAAATATTAATAGATTGTTTTTAATTTTATGTAATAAAAATAATAGTCTTACCTTCCCATCTTTGATTATTTGGGTCTGTAATTCTAACTCTAAAAATTTGACTAGTTTCAAAAGTTAATTGAAAATTTAATTGCTCAATATCATTTCCATATGGACCTGGTGAAATGAGGTTAAGTGTTGCCTCATAACCATTATTTGTTTTTGTTACACCTTGGGTTGAATATCCTGGGTATTTACATGATGATGCTGATAATGATCCAACCACACAAAATAATACAATAACCAATAAAATAGTTAATGAAAACAAAAATTTCATTTTTTTTTTTTTTTTTTTATATTTTTTAAGTTTTATATTTTTCACACACACACCAAAATTATAAAAAAAAAAAAAAAGAAATTATAATCAAATGAAAATAAATAAATTTTTGATATTTTTTTTTTTTTTTTTTTTTGTTTTTTTATGTGTGTTTATGTAATAATTAAAAATGAATTATTTTTTATTTTTTTTTATAATTTTTTTTTATAATTTTTTTGTTATGGTTAAAAACTGCACGAAAAAAATGAAAAAATATCTGCACAAAAAAAAAATTAAAAAAAATCAAAATTTTGGAAACAAAACTTTCCCATCCTTAAAATAAGTTCCCAGGATTATTTTTTTTTTAAAAAAAATAAATTTTAAATTTTAAAATAAAATAAAATAAAAAAGGTTTTCTCCGAACCAGGTATTTTGAAAAAAAAAGTATAATTAAGATTACAATTCCATCACACTATGAAGTCGGGATGTTGAACTAATTTTCCAATAATCTAGTTTTAAATTATTAATAATAATTTTTTTTTTTTTTTTTTTTAAAATCTAAATTTATAAAATTTAGTTTGCAAATATTTTTTTTTTTTTTTTTTTTTTTTTTTTTTTTTTTATTTGATTTTCTTTTTTCTTTATTACCACTATTTACTATTTATAGAATTTAATGAATAAAAATATTTTAATCCTTTTTCACATTTTGATAATTTAATATTATAAATTGGATGAACTGGTTCAACCAATTGTTCCTTATTATTATTATTATTATTATTATTATTATTATTATTATTATTATTATTATTATTATTATTATTATTATTATTATTATTATTATTATTATTATTATTATTATTATTATTATTATTATTATTATTATTATTATTATTATTATTTGAAATTATAAAAGTATTTGCAGAATTTTTAGTTAATGGTGGTGATGGTTGTTCAAAAGTATTTGTAAAGGTATTAAGAGATTGAATAGTTTTTCCAATCTCATTGTATTGTGATAAAGATATACCTGATAGACCATAACAAGTATGGTAATAATCTTTACCTCTACTTGGATGATCTGAAAAGCCACTATATTTTTTATCACTTTGTTGACAAAATCTAATGACATATTCTTGTAATTTACTTTGATTAAATAACAAACCCTCTTGTTGTTGATCCTTTCCATTTCCTTCTTCCTCTTGTTTTTTATAATAGTTAAAATATGATTGAATTATAATATAAACAGCACCTTGCCAATAAGAATAACAAGTATCTACTAATTTATTTGTTCTACCTTCAAATCCACCATCATTTGATTGTCTAAATGTAATCCATCTCTATAAAATAAAAAGTTTATTAATTAATATATATATATATATATAAATTTGATTTCAATGAATAAAATATTTACATGTAAAGAGTTCATATCAATTTTATGTAAACAATTTAATATTGATAAAGCAGCAACTGAACAAAATGTATATCCTCCATGAGCTTCATTGAATGGGTAAGCACCGAAACCACCTTCATAGGTTTGACAAGATAATAGGAAATCTGCAACACCTCTCACAAGTTCTGGTGTTAAAATATTTAACATTGAAGCCACGGCTATCGCGCAATAAGTGGTTCTAGAATCATATTCACCACCATCCTCACTTGTGAATGCACCTTCTTTGGTTTTCATTCTCATTAGAAATATATACATTGATTCACGGTCAATGGTTTTATAAGATTCCTCTGTACCAATTACGTAAAGTGCTGAAACTGCTGCAAAAGTACTGACTACATGACTTGTATGTGAATTACCTCCACCAAATCCACCACCACCTTGATTATTATCCCTACTATTACTACTGTTATCATCATTTTGTAATATTGATAAATATTTACTTGTTCTACTTGATATACTTGGATAACTATCTAAACTATCCAACATATCCATACCATTCAATATCCAAAATGATATCCAAACTTTACTAGAATCTAAACTTTGATGTGACATTGGTATTCTTTCAATACCATTTGATAAAAAATTTAATATCTTTTTTTTTTCAATCAAATAACTTTTTTTTTTAAGTTGAAAAAAAAAAAAAGAAAAAAAAAAAATTTTAAAAAAATAATAATTAATATTTAATAATAATAGATAAAAATATATGTATATATGTACCCATTTTCAGTTGAACTTAATTTTTCGAAAATTGAATTCTCCATTTTTTTTTGTGCAATTGTTGTTGCTGTTATAATATCATCAATATCATCATTTTTTTTAGAATTTATAACATCTGATATATATGTTTCATCTGTATCAATCTCCTCTATTGAACTCATATTATTTGTATAATTGTGTTATTTCTTTATTTTTTTTTTTTGTTTTTTTTTTTTGAAATTAAAATAAATAAAATAAAGTAAAATGAAAAATAAAAAAAAAAGTGAAAAAAAAAAAAAAAAAAAAAAAAAAAACAAAAGTAATTTAATTGAAAAAATTTAATTAAAATAGTAAAGTGATCTATTTAATTTAATATTAAAATTAAATAAATGAATGAAATAATCATAATGATGATAAGGTATTATTAATTTTTATCATTATTAGGATTACTCTGATTTATTAATTGATTTTTTTTCTTTTCTTGAATAATAAGATTTTCCAGAGGTACCAAAAATTTTATCTAAATAAGTAAAGGTTGAAGCATAATTACCAATGAAAACCTCATGATGATAATCATGGAAAGGAGCGCCACCCCAAAATGGAATTAAATTTGTTAAACTCCAAGGGAAATCATACCCAGAGTGACATTCTACAGTTTGGTATAAACGAACACCTAACCAAACCCAAAGAGTGAAAAGATCACGTGAGAAAATGAATGGACCAATAACTGTACCAACACCTAAAATAATAGTCTCCAATGGGTGAGCATATTCAGCTGTAATACCAAAAGGTGATGCAAAATCATGGTGTACCTTATGGATATATCTATACCAAATTCCATGATGTAAGGCTCTATGGGACCAATAGAAATAGAAATCTTCAATGATGAAACTACATGCAATCGTTAATAGTAAATATGGAATTGATGGTAATGGTGCTCTTGCTGATAAACCAATTGCTTTAATGGCTGGATCAAAGATATACATCATTGGTAATTGTATTAATACTTGAGTCAATATAACTTTGATGGCACAATATGTTTGAGATTTCCAATCATTCTCTTTAGTCTTTTTATTAATTAATATTCATATATTAATATTTTAGAAAAAAAAAAAAAAAAAAAAAAAAAAAAAAATTTCAATACATTACTTGTTGAATTTTATATTTTCTAAAGAAAGGAATAAAATCGGCTATAAGGAATGGAATGAAACATCCAAAATAAAAAACTTGATGGGCAATAAAAGTACCATAGGTGAGTAAAAATTCTTCGCCATAATAATCTACAAATCTGAGCCAATAAGGTTCAATAAATTTTAATGAAAGTGATTCCATTTTTTTTTTTTTTTAAAAAAAAATAATTAACTAAAATAATAAATGAAAATAAGATAATCTTATCTCGATAATTATTTTATAAATAATACTAATATATAGTTTTTAAGTATATAAATAAATATTATTCTATTTAATTATTACAATTTTTAAAAAAAAAAAAAAAAAAAAAAAGAAAAAAAAAAAAAAAAAAAATAGGAAATATAAAAAAAAAAAGTAAATAAAAAAAAATAAATAAAAAAAAATTAAAAAAAATAAATTTAAAGGTTGACGGCTTAGGTGCGTGTCGTCAAATGTTTTGAAATTAAGCTCTTTATTTTATTTTTTTATTATTTTTTTTTTTAATAAAATTTGATTTTGATTTTGATTTTTTTTTTTTTTTTTTTTTTGTTTTGTTTTGTTTTGTTTTGGTAAATGGAACACGTCTGCAACCCAAAATAATCAATTTTTGAAACAAATCTTTTTTTTTTTTTTTAATTTATTTTTATTTTAAATAAAATATTTTTTCTTTTCTTTTTAAAACAAAATTGGTGTTGTTCAAGTGATTTTTTTGTTTTTTTTAATTTTTTTTTATTTTTTTTTTTTATTTTTTTTTTTTTAATGTTGTTTATTCTGATTTACCAGCAGCAAGTTTGGCCTCTCTAATTTGTTTTCTAGAGTAATATTTATCAGAGGTACCAAAGATTTTATCTAAATAAGTAAAGGTTGAAGAATAATTACCAACAAAAGTTTCATGATGGAAATCATGGAAATGAGAACCACCCCAAAATGGAATTAATTTTGTTGGATTCCAAGGGAAATCATAACCGGAATGACATTCTACAGTTTGGAAGAGACGAGTACCTAACCAAACCCAAAGAGTGAAAAGATCACGTGAGAAAATGAATGGACCAATAACTGTACCAACACCTAAAATAACGGTTTCTAATGGATGAGCATACTCTGCGGTCATACCGAATGGTGCAGCATGATCATGATGAATCTTATGAATATGTTTATACCAAAATCCATGATGTAATGCTCTATGTACCCAATAGAAATAGAAATCTTCAATAAGGAAACAACATACAAGTGTGAAAATTAAATATGGAATTGATGGTAATGGTGCTCTTGCTGATAAACCAATTGCTTTAATAGCTGGATCAAAGAAATACATCATTGGTAATTGAACAAATATATGTGTCATCAAAACTTTGAAAATACAATTTAATTGAGTTTTCCATTCATTTGTTTTATTCTAAAAAATAAATTAAAAAAAAATAAAAATAAATAAATAAATTGTTAACATATTAAAAAAAAAAAAATTATAAATTATAAATAAATAGAATTTTAAAAACTTACTGGTTGAATTTTATATTTTTGAAGGAATGGCATGAAATCACATAAAAAGAATGGAATGAATGAACCAAAGTAAAAGACTTCGTGGGCAATGAAAGTACCATAGGTAATAAGAAAGTCTTCTCCATAATAATCTACAAATTTGAACCAATATGGTTCAATGAATTTTAATGAAAGTGATTCCATTATTTTTATAAATATATATATACGTATATTTTTTTTTTTTTTTTTTTTTTTTTTCACAAATTTATATATATAAATAATAATATATGAAAATAAGAGTTCTTATCTCGAAAATTATTTAATTGAAAAATAATACTAATATATACAGGGATATAAATAAATATTATTAATAATACTACAATAACAACTACGCGATCAAGACGTATTTTTTTTTTTTAATGTGCGAGCGGGAACTGATGAAAAAAAAAAAAAAAGCAAAAAAAAAAAATTTTTTTTTAGAAAAATATCTTCACAAATATGTTTTTTTTTTTATTTTTTATTATTTTTTTTTTTTGTAAAAAAAAAAAAAAAAAAAAAAGGTGAAAAAAATGAACTGAAGGTCTTTTAAAAGAAATTCCAAATGAACGACAGGCATCGTTTTTTTAGGAAACAAAAGATTGGGTTTAATTTTTTCATATTATTTTTTTTTTTTTTATTTATTTTATTATTTTTTTTTATTTTTTTTTTTTTTGAAAAATTATTATTGTAATGGTTCTATTTTTAAGGTGAAAAGAAAATAAGCAAATATAGAATTTTTTTTATTTTAAAAAAAATTAAAAAAAAAAAAAAAATTTATAATTTTTAAAAATGAATGATTACATAAAATCATCATCATCGGTTGTATTATATTTATTTGATTTCATGTTATCAGATTTCATGATTGATGTATATTTTTTAATGTCTTCCATTTTTTGTTTTTCTTCATATGCTTTTTTTTCTGATCTTCTCTAAAAATAATAGAGAATAAATAAATATAAAAGGAATTATTAGTTATATATGATGAGAAAAAAAAAAAAAAAAAAAAAAAAAAAAAAAAAAAAAAATCAATACTTTTTCTTCTTGTTCTTTTCTTTTTTCATGTCTTTCAGATTTATCTCTTGAATCTCTTTCATGCATTAAATCAACTTCTCTCTTTTCTCTAGTTTTTTCAATACGATTGATGATTTTTGATTCTTTTCTAACATTTCTAACGTATTTAACTTCTCTTTCATTGTGATACAAGACTTGACCAGCTTCCATACCAGCTGTTTTCTTTAAGTTTGCCCATGGTGTATAAACGATATCGACTGATGGTTCCTTACAACCTTGAATAGAGTTTTGTTTAACCAATTGACAACATTCCTCTAAAATATTTGCTGGAATATCATTCCATGTCTCTCCCTTCTTCAATCTTAAATAAACATGAGCTGATGATAAATCATTAACATGAAACCAAACATCCTCTGGCCATCCATATTTAATTAAATCTTCATTCTCAAATTTATCAATACCCATATAACATATATAATCTGGATCTAATATTTCCCAACAATAGTTTTTTTAATTAGCTTTATTATTAATAATAGTTTTTCATCTCTCTTTTTTTTCAATTATTTTTTTACCATCAAAAGATGAGAGAAAAAAAAAAAAAAAAAAAAAAAAATACCAATGAGTTTAAAATATAATACCATTTTTTTTTTTTTTTAGGGTGGTTTAGAAAAATATTTATAAATTACTTTAGTTATATTTATGAGTTAGTAAAAACAAAACATATAAAGAGTTTGTTTTTCAAAATAAATAAAAAAAAAAAAAGTATTTATAGTTAGTGGTTGGAATCAAAAAAAAAAAAAAAAAAAAAAAAAAAAAAAAAAAAAAAAAAAATTTCAGTAAATGGTGGGAAAAAAATAAAAAAAAAAAAAAAAAAAAAAATAATGAAAAAAAAAAAAAAAGAAAATAATATTAAGGGTGTGTGAGATATATGACAATTAAATAAAATTCTCACTTTTTTATTTTATTGATCTTTTCTCATAATATAGATATAGTGATAGTTTATTTTATCAGCACTTTCTTGATAATCTTTAGGTTTTGGTATAGTTTTAGTTTCAATCTGGATCGAAGTAATAATGATAATAAGAGTAATAATAATTTAAAAAAAAGGTTAATTTTTGAATTTTAATAAAAAAATTAATTTACAGAGGAAATCTTAAAGACAAATATTTACATTCCAGTCACAAGCTTGTTCGAAATAAAATTCACGATCTTCGGGTTTACCATAAGAGATAACAATATAATTACCCTTTTTCTTTAAAACTCTGAAAACTTCTTCACAGATTTTAATGACATCACCACTATCATTACCACACATGATCGTATCGAAAGTACCTTTATCAATGACAGTATCAAAAGTTTCATCTTTGTAATCTACCATATTTAATCCATTTCCAACTTGATATGTTAGTCCAGGATACTCTTCGATCGGATACTTTTCTTTACATTGTTCAATTACAACATCTGATATATCAATGTTTGTAATTGTCTTAAAACCATATTTATACATTTCCTCTGATAGTAATGAGTTACCACATCCTAACATTAAGATATTATCACTTTTTTTGCAATGTGTTGTTAAAAAACTTTTTAAAGTTTCAAATGATTGATACCAATCGAATGCATCACTATCTCTTTTATGATTTATTTAATTAATTAAAAAAGAATTTTAAAAAAAAATTAAAAAAATAAAAAATAAATAAAAAAATATTTATTTTATTTATAATAATATTTTTTTTTTAAATTTTAAAAAAAAAAAAAAAAAAATTGTTAATAAAAAAAAATTCAAGAATTAAAATTTTATCATATTTTTTAAAAAGTAAAAAAATATTTTATTACTTTAGATATCTTGCATTCCAATAATTTGGCTCACCATAATTTTGTGTCATTTTAAAATGGAAAAAAATCAAATTGCAATTAAATAAATCAACAAAAAAAAAAAAAGAAAAAGTTTTTTACATTAAAATACTACTGCAACTAAATATTTGTATAAAAAGTAATTTTTTTTTTTTTTTTTTTTTTTTTTTTGAAACTCGATGCGGGACACTATGAGGAATTATGATGAATGTTTCGCGAACCGCCAAAAAAAAAAAATAGAAAAAATTAAAATTAAAATAAAAAAAAAGAAAAAAAACAAAAAAAGCTTTGCTGTGCGGTTAATTTTAAAATTTATTTTCAGACGAAGGAAATTTTTGATTCAATGCTTCAAATAGTTTATAGTATGGATGATCTTTAAAAGGTTTGCCATCTTCTTCATCCAATGGTGCAAATGTTGAATTCTTTTCAGTGACTAGTTGATATAGCTCGAAGGGTGTGACTAATTTCGCATCGCTAACCTCCTCAGTTTGTAGGTTTAGAGTATTCAAATTTAATGGATGAGCTAATGTAATTAAATATACATCTGGTATTTCGTAGTCAAGATATATACCTATGAAAAAACAACTATTAGCCAATAATAATAATAATAATAATAATAATAATAATAATAATAATAATAATAATAATAATAATAATAATAATAATAATAATAAACACATACCACCATTTAAAACTGATTTCTTTTTATATGAAAACAATAATTCTAAATCATTTTGAGAATATAATAAACCTAATTCTTCGAATAGTTCTTTAACTGCAGTCTCTTTACTATTCATACCAGCTTCGATATGACCAGCACATGAAATATCCCACATAGATGGATTAGATTCTTTATGGGCTGCTCTCTTTTGGATAAGTACCATTCCATTTGAATCTACAATCCAAATGTGGACAACTCTATGCCATAATCCCTTTTCATGAATTTCAGATCTTGGTGCAGAATATCCTGCTGGTGTACCATCTTCATTGCAAACGTCAATATATTCTACCATTATTTGTTTTGTTTTTTTTTTTTTTTGTTTTTGTTTTTTTGTTTTTCTATCTTTTAAAGAATTAATTTATATTTTTTTTTAATATTAATATTTTGACTTTATCACCAAATATTTTAATTTTTTTATTTTTTTTTTTTTATTTTTTTATTTTATTTTTTGTGAATTTAATTTTTTAATTTAATTTTTTTCAGATTATTTCCCTTTCATTGAAAATCCTTTTTTTTCCATAATTTTATCATAGGTTCCCAACAAACATCTATTTTTATTAGTTTTGAAAATATTCATTAATGGACATAGTGTTTACATTTATATTTTTATTTTTATTTTTATTTTTTTATTTTTCTATTTTTTTTTTTTAAAAAATATTGTTTTTTTTTTTGTTTCATTTTTTTTTTTTTTTTTAAATTTTCATTATATATATTTTTTTTTGATCTCTCTCAGTTTATAAATAGAATAAATTTTAAAAAAAAGATGACAGAATTTAAAATTAATTCAATAATGATAATATCAATATTAATTTTAATGATTAGTCAAATTATAATTGTTGTTGAAAGTAAAACATCACTTTATTATTCAATACTCGGCGATTATGAAAAAGGTATTGATTATTATAAAGTATTGAATGTATCAAAAGAGTCAACATATTCAGAGATAAAAAAAAGTTTTAGGAAATTATCATTAAAACATCATCCCGATAGGAATGCAGAAAAATCATCACATCATTTATATATTTTATTGAATCAAGCTCATTCTGTATTAACATCTGATGAATCAAGAAAAGAGTATGATGATCTTTTAGAGAACGGAATTCCATGGCATGAGAATTATTATGGTAAATATGCATATCGTTACACTGGTATAAGTCATGATATTCGTCATGTATTATTTGGTTTAATCATAGTGATAACTATAGCTAAATTTATATATCAATGGAATAAACATCATTCAATGATTAAAAGGGCAAAACAAACTGATCAATACAAAAAACGTTTAGCACAATTGGATGGTGATGAAGATGAAATTCAATTAGTAATTCAAGATGCTGAGAAACCAACATTCTCAAATCTATTCATCATACAATTATTTATCATCTTTCCATTTACAATCTTAAAATCATTATACACATTTATTTTCATAAATAAATTCAAAATCATTCCAAAAACTGATCAAGAGAAAGAGGAAGAATATAGAATTAAAATGGGTTACACAAAGGAAGATTGGGAATACCACAAAAAGAAATCAATTGAACGTATGGAGAAATTTAAACAATCTGGAAAATATAAACAATATTTAAGATCAAAAAATAAATAGCTTTTAAAACTAATATTTTTTAAATGGCAGTAACATGTAATATCGACTATAATTTGCAAACCATTCATTCATAACCAAAGTTTTCAATATTTTTTTTCATAACTTTTTTAGAAGTTCTTCTATTCCCCAAGTAATTCCTGGTTATTCTCTTATTATTTTAAAAAAATAATATTAAAAAAATAAAGTTCATATGAAAATCCAACTGTTATTTATAAAAAAAAAAATTGTTACTTTATTATTATTATTATTGTTGTCATAATTATTATTATTATTTAGCACTACAACCTTTTAAATATTATCGAATGTGCTCTAGTTTGGTTCAAAAACAACTCTACTTTGAAGTATTGATGCCAATTCCTTACAAAATTCTTCGAGTATTATTACAGCATTAAAGAAATTTAAATCCGAGGATTTCAATGATGATAATACTGGATCATCTGGGAAGTGATTCTCTTCGTTTGATGCAATTCTATTTGAATCTGTCATATAAATTCTTAGTTTATCTAAAATTTCATTAAAGAATTGATATGATTTTGATCTCTCTTCGATTTCTTTTGATAACTAAAATTTTTTTAAATAGTTGGTAAATAATAATCACATATTATCATTAATATTCATTAAACTTACATTATACAAAACATTATAAATTGAAATAGGGTTATCTTTATAATTAGTTTGACTATTATTACTTGGATCACTATTAATATTATTTTCATTTTCATTTTTAGTTAGCTTTTGTGGTGTTTTAATTTTTGGTTCATCTTCGTCAAGTCCCTCAAATAATTCTTCTTCATTATATTCATCATTATCTTCATTAAATTGGTCTTTATTATTATTATTATTATTATTATTATTATTATTATTATTATTATTATTATTATTATTATTATTATTATTATTATTATTATTATTATTATTATTATTATTATTATTATTATTATTATTATTATTATTATTATTATTATTATTATTATTATTATTATTATTATTATCGCTATTATTATTATTATCACAGTGAATTAAATAAGGAAATAAGAGTGGACAAGGATAATAACAAAGTTTTGAAAAAATACCAGTAATAACAAAGTTAATCTCAATAGGCAGTGAAAGACAATTTTTAAAAAGTTTAAAAAGTTGTTCTAAAAACATTCCATAATATTCAATATTATAGTTTTCGCCATCATTGATATTATTTTTGTTATTATTATTAATATTATTATTAGTATTATTATTTGTATTATTAGTTGAAGACATTAATTCGTTACTTTGTTGTTTTTTAATTGGAGATGTTGGTGATGCCAAATTATTATTATTATTACTATTATTATTATTATTATTGCTATTAAAATCTTTTTGTTGAAATAAAAATTGAGATGGCCAATTCGAACAAGCTAAAGAGTATAGTGAAATTTGATAGCGTGCATCAACTAAATATGCACTATACCCATTTGTTTGAGAATTTATTTTATTTTGAAACATACTTGATAAATTACCATTTGATTCATTTGAATGTTGCGATATATTTGAATATTTATTACCAAATAAATTTAAATAGCTAGTGATTGATCTTTGTGCTAATTGCAAATTCTTTAATCCGCGATAATTAAAGTGATTATTATTATTATTATTATTGTCGTTTGAATAAAGATGAATTAAAATTAAATTATAAAGTGTATTAAAATCTCTTAAACCAACCAACGTTGAAAATAATCTTAATGCCGATATTGAAACTATAAAATTTTTACTTGATATTCTTTGAATTAATGTTATCTTCATAAAGTAATCTTCATCATCTCTACTATTAATTGTTGGTGTAATACAATTTGATGAACTACTATTCTTTAAAAGTGAATTATTATTACTATTATTATTATTGAGTAAATGTATTGGATTGGTACCACCTAATAAAAATGAAATAGTTTGCTCTAAAATTGGACCCTCTAATAATGGTAGTATCTCTTTTAAATATAACATTGTGGTTGATGAATTGCCATCATCTGTATCTAATAAATTTGGTCCCAATGTATCAGCTAAAAATGATTCCTCCCATAATTTTAATACATATTCACCAATATTCTAAATAAAATAGATTTTATCATACGAATTAATATTTGTAATTGATAGCCTAGATTACTTTAAAATAACAATGAAGTAATAATATACAAACGTTTTGTTTTATATATGAAAGTGAACAACAAAATGAAACTCTTGATTTAAAATACTCTAAAATGTTTAAATTCTCTGTTGAAATTGGTGGACCAGAAATAAAATAATGAGATGATTGAATCTTTTTTGGTAATAAATTATATGTTTTAATTAACTCTGAGATCTATATTAAAAAGTTGATAGGAGAAACAGTTAATATAATTGCATTGATATCAATTTTTTTTTTTTTTTACATACCATAACATTCATAAATCTTAGATGGTTTAATAATGATAATGGATCCGGATGAAGAAATTCTATTTTTTCATCTTGAGGGTATAGTTGGGTATTATTTGATAATGGTTGGGATTGTGGTTGTGGTGATATATTTTGTGATTTTTTAGGTGATAATACTGTATTAACATTGTCCTCTTGAGTATAATTACTACCGCTGCTATTGTTATTATTATTATTATTATTATTATTATTGTTACCGCCTGTTATTGAAGTTGAAGTTGTTGAGGAAGAGGGAGAAGTTAAAGTAGATTCAGGTGAATCAGTTGAAACTTCTGAAATCAACTCCAAACATTGTATCATAGCTTTTCTAGCCCTTTCACCGATTGAACCATGGGTCCAAAGATGACCTAATAAACCTTGAAATACTATAAAATTTTCTCCCTGTTTAAAGGAGTTTTCTTGAAAGAATCCAATAAGATTTGGATATTTCATTAAGATCATTGTGAGTGTTTCTAGGAGACTAACAAACTCACTATCATCATTTGATTGAAGTGGTACTCTGCCAATTGGTAATAGTTTACTCCTGTCATCCTCAATTTGTTGTGCTGTTACTGCTGATGATGTTGATGAAGATAATGCTGATCCTGTTACTGTTGTTACTGAATTTTGTTGTTGCTGCTGTAAATGCTGTTGTTGCTGTTGTTGTTGTTGTTGTTGATGATGCTGCTGCTGCTGCTGTAAATGCTGTTGTTTATTTATCATTGTTTTAATTAAACTACATATTGGTTTATGAACACTCATATGTGGTAATAATGGTAATGATAAATCACTCAATAACATTGTTATTGTTTGTAAAATTAATTTTCTGACACCTTGTGGTCTCTGTTGGATTATTATTATTAGTATCAAACACTAAATGTAATGAGTTTTATTATTAAGAAATGAAAGGAAAAAAAAAAAAAACATACATCATGTTCTCCTAATAAACAAAGAGTTTCTAAAATTTTATTCTTTAAAAAGAATTCTAAGCAAGGACCTGCATCGCCACTTTGTTTATTTTCACCAGCTAAAATAAATCCCATAGATATCAAATGACCTGGTAATTGATATTCATGAAAACTTTCAATATCATCTTATCAAATGAAATTAAAAAAAATTAGAATCTGTGTGGAAAAAAAAAAAAAAAAAAAAAAGAATACAATAAAACTAATAATAAAAATAATACCTCTTTTATCAATATAAAACGACCTAATTGCTCTCCAATGGGCCTTTAAATCATCAAGTTCTGAGTGTACAGGTGGTGGAGCTAATACCTCGCCAATTGACGAAAATAATCTACTAACCATTCTTTTTTATTATAAAAAAAGAAAAGAAAAAAAAAAGTTATATTTATAAATAATAATTTACAACCCTAATAAAATTTATAAATATATCGTCAACGTTGCTATGGTGTTTATATATTTGGTAATATAAAAAAAATAAAAAACTAAAAAAAGTCTGAACAACAAAATAAAATAAAAAAAATTCAAAATTAAAAAAAAATATTAAAAATAACAAAAAAAAAAATTTTAAAAAAAATAAAAAAAATAAAAAAAATAAAAAAATAAATTTGGTTAAAAGAATGAGACTTATCGATTATTATTGTTTTTTTTTTTATTTATATTAAATATTCCAAAATAAGATAATTATATTATAGAAAACATATATATATATATATATATATATATATGTATATGGTTTTTTTTATATATTTATCTTTTATTTTTTGTCTCTTACTTTTTTTTTTTTCAAAGCTTTTTTAACCCTTTTTTTTTATACATTTATTTTTATTTTTTAAATTTTTTTTTTATTTTATTTTTTTATTTTTTTTTTTTATTTATTTATTTATTTTTTTTTTAAAATTTTTTTTTATTATTATTTTTTCTTTTTCTTTTTTTTTAATTTGATTTGATTAACGATATACTAATCAATTATGCATATTTAAATTTCTACTGAGTGATTGATTGATAGCAGCACTGATATTACTTAGTGGAGCAGATAAATTTGGAGGTGTATTAATTGATGGATTTAAATTTGGATTGAATGCATTAGCTTGTGAAGGATCACCTAATAAAAATAATAATTGAGATAACCATCTTTTTGTTGTAAAATCTTTTTCATCCTTTAAGTGTGAATTAAATGTACCATTCTTTAATGATTCTGGTAAAAATTGTCTCAATGATTCTTTTGATCTAAAATATTATATTAAATATAAATTAGTATAACAATTAATAATAATAATAATAATAATAATAATAATAATAATAATAATAATAATAATAATAATAATAATAATAATAATAATAATAATAATAATAATAATAATAATAATAATAATAATAATAATAATAATAATAATAATAATAATAATAATAATAATAATAATAATAATAATAATAATAATAATAAATGTTTAAACTTACTTTGGATTATCAGTTAATCTTAAATAACATCTAATTACATGTTTTAATAATCTTGGTGATGATTGATCAATTAATTGTTGAATCATATTTGCCAATACAGCAAGGAAAGCCATGATTCTTTCATTTGAAACGCAAATATAATTTAAACCCATATCATCCAATAATATTTTTTGTACGATAAATGTTGCAACTGTTTTCGATAGCTCTGAACCAGTTTCCATGATTCTTACACATAGTGTCATAATCTCAGTAGACAATAAAAAATCTATAACTGTACTATCATCAACTTTAACCAATGCACCAATTACACCCAAGCTTGTTAATCTTAAATATTCAAAAGGTCTATTCTTACTTGATGTATTTAAAAATGGATATAAAAATAATGGAATATGAGCTATTATATATTTTAAATAGTATTAGTATAATATTAACTAAAGAATTTTTTTATAATTTTTCAAAACATACAATGTAAAAAATAAGTTCTTGTGTCAGGATGAGATGCAACACATTGAAGTAATGCTAATGCGTTACAGACACGATTTGAAGGTAATGCTTTTAATTTTGGTGGTGAGAGTAATGGATAAATTGAAACAATCTCTTGTAACAATGCTGCTATTGTTCCAAATGAATTTAATAAAATTGGTGCTAAATCTGGAACTGTCTCTCTTTTTTTACTTAAATCTACAAGTGCATTCTCTCTCTTTTCTGGAATAGTTAAATCCTTAACCAATGAATAAATATGTTGTAATGCTTCTTTATCTAATGGTGGTGGTGGTGGTTGGTTCTGACCTATATATTATTATTATTATTATTATTATTATTATTATTATTATTATTATTATTATTATTATTATTATTATTATTATTATTATTATTATTATTATTATTATTATTATTATTATTATTATTATTATTATTATTATTATTATTATTAAATATATTGAAAAAAAATATTTTTTTTATAGATATTAATATAAAGATATTATTAAACTATATTTATCCTTTTTGAAAAAAAAAAAAAAAAAAAAAACAACTTACTAAAGTCTCCTGTGTCATTTGTAATATTTGAGGATATTTGTTGTTGATTTATGGGTGATGTAGCCGATGAAGATAGTGGTGAGGTTGATGATGATACAGTGGACATTTAAATCAGTTATTAATTTTTATTTTTGTTTGTTTCTTTGTTATTTTTTGTTTTTTTTTTTTGTTTAAATGTTTATGTGTATGTATGAGTGGTGAGTGAGTGAGTGAGTTAGTGAGTGAGTGTGAGTGAGTGTTTTTGTATATAAATTTTTTTTTTTTAATTTGTGTGAGTTGTTTTTATTGTTGACAAATTTGCGTTTCAGTGTTTTTTTTTTTTTTTTTTTTTTTTTTTAATAAATACGTGTAATGAGAGTGAAGGTGTGGTGTAGGTGAGTGAGTGAGTGGTGATTAAGAATGAATGTATTTAATAATACTTTTATCGAAAATGTATATACAATTGAGGTTATTTGGTTGTGGGTGTGAAGGGGTGGTTTGTGAGGAATTTATATATAATTGGTAAATTTTTTATTTTTTTTTTTTTTTTTGTGAAAATGAAAAAAAAAAAAAAAAAAAAAATTAAAAAAAATATTTTTTTAATCTTTAATTTTTTTTTTTTTTGTATTTTTTAATTTTTTTTATTTTTTTTTTATTTTTTGTTTATTTTTGATTGCATTAAACATTTAGATACCACTCTCATTATTTCATTTTATTTTAATCTCGGTTTTATCCATTTTAATTTTTAATTTTTTATTTTAAATTATTAATAATTTTATTTTTTATTTTTTATTTTTAATTTTATTTATAATTTTTTTTTTTTTTTTTTATATTTCTTTCAAAACACAACAAAAGCACTTCACACAAAAATAACAATCCTCCAATGTGGTGGCAAACAAAAAGAATGATATTCACACTCACACAAAAATAAAAAAAAAAAAAAATATCAATAAACCAATTATAATAAAAATTATTTTAAATAAAAAAAAAACAATCATAATACAATCATTTTTGTAAATAATCTCTCTAAATCTAAGCTAATCCATAATATACTCAAAAATTATTGTGTGGGTGTTTTTGTTTGTGGAAATTTCAAGTATGAAATAATTATAATAAAATTTAATTTTATTAATTATAATAGTTGATTATTTTTATCTGTATGGAGAGTTAAATTAATTATTTTAATTCATTCTATAAGACCTCTCTTTATATAACTATGATTTATTTGCTTTTTTTGTTTTTTGTTTTTTATTTTTTGTTTTTTGTTTTTTGTTTTTGTTTTGTTTTGTATTTTTTTTTTTAACTGTTTTTTTTTTTTTTTAATGTCAAAAAAAAAAAAAAAAAAAAAAAAATTAAATAATGGTTTTGTTTTTTTTTTCTATTTTTATTTTTATATTTGAAAATAATCCAACATTAAAAAAAAAAAAAAATAAAAGATCTGATTGTTTTGACAATTTGTATATAAATATATAAAATTATGTATATATTAAATTTGCATGGGGGTGTATTTTTGAGTGTGTTGGAAATCTAACGAGGAGAATTGATTGTGATTGTATAAAAATAGCCTTTTATATAAATATAGCAATATGAATATTTGTATTCTAAAGAAAAAAAAAAAATAATAATAATATTATTTTTAATAATGAAAATTAACAGTCCCTTTTAATCACATTTGATAAACTTTAATACAAAAAAAAAATATAATAAATAATAAAAAAAAAAAAAAAAAAAAAGGTAAAGGTATGTATCTGTGGTGTATATTTTTTAATCAAAATTACCAGCACACAGAAAAACCAACACATACCCACACGCACTCTTTTTTATATATATGTGGATACCACACCCAAAACAAAACTCACACAAACACACTATTTCACCTCACATAATGTATTGTATAATAAAAATAAGCTAATAATTTTTTTAATTTTTTTAATTTTTTTTATTTTCTTTTTTTTTTTTGTTTATTTTTTTAATAATAATAGTAATAATAATAAAAATAACAAAAATAATAATAATAATAATAATAATAATAATAATAATAATAATAATAATAATAATAAAATAAAATAAAAATAAAAATTTAAATAAAACAATAATAAAAATAATAAAAATAATATTAATAGTTATTATCATTAATCAATCAAATCCACCAATAATTGTATTGTAAAAATAAAAAAATCCAAAAAATAATAATAATAACAACAACAACCACTATCACCACACATAATAAAACTTTATTACACATACAACAAGCTCCCTAAATATAATTAAATAAATATATAATAAATAAAAAAATTTAAATAAATAAAAAACATATAATTTTTTTTTTTAATTTTTTAAAAAAAAATAAAAAAAATAAAAAAAATAAAATAAAATAAAATAAAATAAAAAATTAAAATACAATCAAAATAAAAGGTTTATTATTATTTATTATTATTATAACAGGATTATAGAATTTTTTATTTTTTTATTTATTTCCCATTTTGTAGAGTTTTAAAAATAATTCGATAAATTTAAATATAGCATCGTCAATAAATTAATTAGAATAGTAATAGGAAAAATAAAATTAGGTGAAATAAATACACAACACTTATAGAGCGAAAACACTTTAAAGAAAAAATTTAAAAAAACATTACATTTGATATTGGAAAAAAAAAAAAAAAAAAAAAAAAAAGAAAAAAAATAAGGATAAAAAGAAATACTTTAAAAAAAAAAATTTCCTCTAGAGGAAAGAAATTATAGAAGTCAATAGAATGGTGGTAATTTTATGGGGTTGGAACGAAAGTAGATTCAATACATTAGATCAAGTAATTTCTTTCGACTTTATAGAAGAAAATAAAAAATTATATTTAAAAGTAAGAGAAATCCTTTTTTTTTTCAAAATAAAATAAAACAATAAAAAATAAGGATTACTAACATTTTTCTTCATTTATTTTGTAATAATAAAAACAGATATTAGAAAATGATGAGAAACAACAGAAAATATATAATATATCGAATTTAATAGGTAGAAGGATGGATAATTATAGGGATAATAATAATAATGGGAATGGCAGCAATATAAATAATAATGGTATAATTATAAATTCTTCTATGGGATCACAGTATTTCAATCTGAATAAAGGTATTATTATAGTAGAGAGTGAAAATGAAACTTTTCTTATTGAGGAAATTGATTATTTAGGTAAATTTCCAATTTTAAAACAATTTATAAAATGTGAAGAGTTTATTGGTATTTCAACATTGGAAATAATTTCAAATATAGAAAAACAGCTTTCAAATTTAGTAAATTTAAAGTCAAATACAACTGAACAAACTGATAGAAAATATAAAACACATTTAATAGTAATTATTATTATAATTATTATAATTTTTATAATTATTATAATTATTATTTATTATTATTTATTATTTATTATTTATTATTTATTATTTATTATTTATTATTTATTATTATTATTATTATTATTATTATTATTATTATTATTATTATTATTATTATTATTATTATTATTATTATTATTATTATTATTATTATTATTATTATTATTATTATTATTATTATTATTATTATTATTATTATTATTATTATTATTATTATTATTATTATTATTATTATTATTATTATTATTATTATTATTATTATTATTATTATTATTATTATAATATGTATTTAAATACTAATTGCTAAATTTTTTAGGAATTTAAAGAGTCAATTATTCAATTAGAAAAAGATTGTAAAAATTTATTAAAACAATCGAATCTAATAAATGCTTCCATTAAATATAGTGTTGTAAAATCGGTAAAATTTTTATTGAAAGAAATAAAATTTGAATTTTATCATGGTATGTCAAACAGTTTTTTTTTCATTTTATATTTCTTTATATTAATCATTATCTTAATATTATTTTAAAGGTGATATAAATATAAAAAGAATAGAATTATTTTCACAATTAAAAAAGTTTTTAAAGATATATTTTTGGAGTAATCCAAATTTAATTATTAATTCAAATAGTAATATTGATATGACTGATAGTAACGATAGTATAAGTAGTGAGGATATTAATTCACCGAACGATTTAAATTTGTCACTTTCTTCATTCCCATCGATTTCATCTCCTAGTAATTCTTCATTTAATAATATAAATACTTTAACATTTAGCAATAGTCATAATACTACTAATAACAACAAAAACATTAGTAATAATAATAATAATAATAATAATAATAATAATAATAATAATAATAATAATAATAATAATAATAATAATAATAATAATAATAATAATAATAATAATAATAATAATAATAATAATAATAATAATAATAATAATAATAATAATAATAATAATAATAATAATAATAATAATAATAATAATAATAATAATAATAATAATAATAATAATAATAGTAATAGTAATAGTAGTAATAATACAAACACTATCAACAACAACAATAATAATAACAATGTAAATAATAACAATAGTAGCAACAATAATAACAATGTAAATAGCAATATTAGTAACAATAGTAATAATAATTTAAATATAAGTATAAATGTTAGTAAAACTGGTAATAATAGTGTAATTAATAGTCCAACCCAATCATCATCATGTTATCTCGATTGTGATGACACAATGAGTAATTATACTGATTGTACAAATACAACAAATACCAACTCAACTACAACTACAACCACAACAACTTATGGAAATAATCTAAATGTATATAACAACAATACTAATAATGTACCATACAAAAAACCTGGACTAAAAATGATGAAATCACCATCGTTTAAAATTCAATTAATTCAGGAAGTTTATTTAGAAATTATGGACCAATGTAAAAAGATTCAAAATTATTTATATGAATTGATTGATACTTATCAAAATGATGAAGAATATCTTAATAATAATAGTGATAATAATAATAATAATAATAATAATAATAATAATAACAATAATAATAAAGATATTTCATCATTGTTTTCCAAAAATACTTCCTATTGTATCGCTCAAGAAATATTCATATCACTAATAAAGAACTCAAATGATTTCTTGTACCAAGTTCAACTAATCGATGTAACAGATACAAGAAAGAAAAGTAAAGAATTAAGTGAAGTATCAAATCAATTATTCTATTCCACTCAACAACTGTTCCCCTCTATTAGTGATCATTTGGATTTTATAGAAATGGATATTTTTACAAATAACAACACTATAACAACTACAACTTCCACTACTTCCACCACAAATTCATTATCGAATACAACATCAAATCCATCTTTAAAAGAAGATGATATGATAGTCTTAACAATTAATAAGGTTTTGTCGAAATTAGATATATTTTCAAAGGAATACACACAGTTAATTGGTAATAATTTAAGTTCAAATTATTATGTCGATAGTGGTAATAATGAATCAGTTTCATCACCGAAATGTGGGTTGTTCTTATCACATTCATTGTCTACCGATTCACCAATGACCTATATCAAAAGAAATGTTACAAGCGGTAATACAAGTACAAGTTCATATACAACTCCGGTTTCTTCATCTGCTTCTCTTTTATTTTCTTCAAACCAAACACCTACTTCTGCTGCATCACAACATAATATACAGCAAATATTGCAACAACAACAACAACAACAGCAACAGCAGCCACAGCCACAACAATTAAATAGAAAATTAACATATTCTTCTATGTCACCCACTTCAATGTTGGTTTATAATGCAACTGGTGGAAAATTTGGTGTTGCAAATCCAAACAATAATACTAATTCTGCTGAATCAACTCCAAATTTTCAATTAAATCTCTCAACAACAATGGATCTATTAAATTCGTTAATGGGTAGAGAGAACCAAAATAACAACAATAATAATAATAATAATAATAATAATAATAGTAATAATAGTAATAATAGTAATAATAATAATAATAATAATAATAATAATAATAATAATAATAATAATAATAATAATAATAATAATAATAATAATAATAATAATAATAATAATAATAATAGTAATAATAATAGTAATAATAATATTAACGAAATTAAAAAAAGTGGTCATAATTATAATAGTTCATCGACGTCAACATTGTCGAGTTCAACAACGATTGGTGATTTGGCGAGCACTTCATCAGTAAATTCACCAAATTCATCAACACCAACTTTATTAGTTCCACATCAATTCCATGCACATAACCGTGATTATAATCATAGTCATCATCATTTATTAAGTGCAAGCTCGAACAATATTATGGTAAATAATAGAAGTATTGGCAAATCATTTTCAACTGGTAATTTTTCACATGCCCAACCAATTATGATGTCAAGTGGTGGATCGAGTGGTACAACATTAAGTGTTGGTATTGGTAGTGGTATTGTTGGTGGACTTCAATCTAGATCATCATCGTTCGAAGAAAACCAATTACAATATGCAATTGAAAATTTCATGGAAGTGTACAGTCATTTAACAAGTAAAGACCAAGTTGATACCTCAATCTGGTTAGAAGATGAAAAGGAAGATATAAACGTATATTATATAAACAATACCAATGTTGACGATAAATTTTATAGATCAATTAAATATGCTTCGTTGAACCAATTGATTTTAAAGTTAACTTGTGAATCAAATACCGAATTAAGATTTACAAAAACTTTTATCACAACCTATAGATCATTCACAACAGGTGATACATTCTTAATGAAATTGATTCAACGTTATTTTACACCAAATCTAAAGAATATTGTACCATATCATTTCGTTCAAAAAATTCAAATTCCAATACAATTAAGAGTTTTAAATGTATTAAGATTATGGATTGAACAGTATCCAAGTGATTTTCAACAGCCACAACCACAACAACCAACACAACCAACACAAACTTCAACAACTCAACCTCAACCTCAACAAACAAGTACGAATTTACAGAATAGCACAATACAACAACCATCACTATTTAAAATGTTAACATCATTTTTAAATTCAACAAGAAGAAATGGACATGGTCAATATAGTGACTTAATATTAAAGAAATTTAAACAACAAAAACAAAAAGATAGATTACAACTACCAACTATAAACAATGGTCAAGGTATACCAAAAGCAAAGATATTTTGGATGAAATATTCGACAGAGTTTATTTTCTCACAAAGTTCAACAGACATTGCCGAACAGTTGACCCTACTGGATTTCGATTCCTATAAATCCATTGAAGAGATTGAATTACTAAATCAAGCATGGTCAAAACCTGATCAAAAAACCAATACACCAAATATTGCTTCGATGGTTAATAGATTCAATAGTTTTAGCTCCTTTGTTTCTTGGGCCATTCTTAGAGAGAATGATATTAAACAGAGGGCGAAAATGATGTTAAAAATGATAAAGATTTGCTATGCACTCTATAAACTATCCAATTTCAATGGGCTATTGGCGGGTTTGAGTGGTTTAATGGCGAGTGGCGTTTATCGTTTGAACCATACCAAATCATTAATCTCCAAACAGTATCAAAAGAAATTCGATTTCCTCTGTAAATTTTTGGATACCAAAAAGTCTCATAAAGTATATCGTGATGTAATCCATTCAACCTGTCCGCCTTTAATACCATATTTGGGTATCTATTTAACTGATTTAACATTTATTGAAGATGGTAATCAAGATGAAATCAAAAGTTTAATTAACTTTAAAAAGAGAGAAATGATCTTCAATACAATCTTGGAGATTCAACAATACCAACAACAAGGATATACCATTAAACCAAAACCTTCAGTCCTTGGTTTCCTTTGTGAATTACCTCATATTAGTGATATGAAAAAATTTGAAGATGATACTTATGAACAATCAGTTTTATTAGAACCAAAAAATTCCACAAAAATTGATGTTATGAATGGTAATACTGGTAGTGCTAAAAAGTAAAAAAAATGTCATATAAATAAAACAAAATATAAAACTAAAAATCATATTAGTAATAATTGTACAAAAAAAAAAAAAAAAAAAAAAAAAAATTAAATAAAAAAAAAAAAAAACAATAATAATTATTTCATTTATATTTTTAATTTATTTTTTTTGTTAAATGATTGAGGCAAAATTTACAGGCATTTCATCAATTTGGGTGGAATAAAATTGTTCAATATCTCTTAAAATTCTAATATCAGAGTTTTTAACGAAATTAATTGCAACACCTTTACGACCAAATCTACCAGATCTACCAATTCTATGAATATAATTTTCACGATCTAAAGGTAAATCATAATTTATAACTAATGAAACTTGTTGAACATCAATACCTCTTGCTAAAATATCTGTTGTAATAAGAACACGACTAATTATTACAAAAAAATAAATAAAAAAATAGTTTGTCAATAAAATAAACCAATAATGATTATAATTCATTCAATTAAAAATACAAACTTTTCACCAGATCTAAATGATTTAATAATTTCTTCTCTTTCTTTTTGAACCATATCACCATGCATTGAAGCGACGGTGAAGTTAGCACCACGCATTTGTTCTGTCAATTGATCTACTTTCTTTTTGGTATTACAAAAAATGACAGCTTGAGTGATTGTAAGACTATCATAAATATCACAAAGTGTACCGAATTTCCAATCTTCTTTCTCAACAGAGACAAAGAATTGTTTGATACCATCTAAAGTGAGTTCATCACGTTTCAATAGGATACGAACTGGTTTTGTCATAAATTTATCGGTCATTGTAACTACATCCTGTGTTAATGTTGCAGATACCAATACGATTTGTGTACCATTTGGTAAATATCTATATACATCGTTGATTTGTTGTTGAAAACCCAATGAAAGCATTTCATCTGCTTCATCTAAAATCATCATTTTAATATGACGAGTTGGAAGGGATTTACGAGTGATCATATCTAAAACACGACCTGGTGTACCACTTACAATGTGAACACCTGTCTCCAACTTTTTAACATCGTCACCTAAATTCTTTCCACCAACGCATGCATGAACTTGAACATTCATAAACTCTGCCAATGCCAAAGCTACCTTTTGAATTTGTTGTGCCAACTCTCTTGTTGGTGATAATATTAAAACCTGTGGTGATCTTACATTCACCTCTACACATTGTAATGCTCCAATTGAAAAGGTTGCTGTTTTACCTGTACCCGATTGTGCTTGTGCTATTGTATCCCTACCTTTAATAATTGGTAAGATTGCACGCTGTTGAATCGCTGATGGTTTCTCGAATCCATAATTAAAAATACCTCTTAATAATTCTTCACGTAACCCCATTGATTCAAATGTTGGTTTAACTTCAACTTCAGTTGATGTAAATGTTTCATTTAATTTAACTTTTTATGAAAAATTTATATATTTGTAATATCAATGTTAGTTTTTATTAATTGAAATAAAAAATAAAAAATTAAAAAAAAAAAAATTTACAAGAACTACCATCACTTGATGAAGAATTTCCACGTCTATCTTTATGTGACATTATCTTTATATATTCTACTTGTTCTAATAATTCAAAAAAAAAAATAAAAAAAATAACGAACCAATTTTATGAAAAACCAAAAAAATAAAAAATAAAAAAAAAATAAAAAATAAAAAAATAAAATTTAATTTTAGAATTTTTTAAAATGCATCCAAAAAAGAAAACTTTTATTATTTTTATTATTATTAAGAAAAAAATAATGACAAATATTTTTTTTTTTTTTTTATTAAATCAATTTTTTTATAATAAAATTATTATTATTGAAAAAATTAAAAATGTTAAAATAGAATTAGATGGTAATAAATTAATTGAGATGGTGGAAGCAGAATTTGGATTTGAATTTGATACACCTAGTTCGTTTAAGATTTTATTGGTAGTACCACATGTTGAACCATCACCACCACAAATACCACATACATCAAAGAACAAGTTTGGATTACCATTACAACCACCTCTTGTTGCATAGGACAATTGAGCATAGGTTGGATAAGCGTTGTAACAATAGCCAAGATTTGTGTTTACACCTAAACCAGAGATTTGAATATCAAATGTTTCACAACCAACATCTGGGCAGAAATAATTCCACTGACGAGTTCTTTCTTGAACTGCATTTAAGAATAATAAACCAGATGTGGCATCATAAAAAGCTGATAAACCTTTGGTATCATTTTTGACCTCATTCAATGAATTTACCATTTTAACCGATTCGACAACGGCATTCCAATTATTGATGATAACATTTTTAGTGATTTCAAAAGTTACACCCCAGGTTGGATAGCAAATACCAACGATTACACTTTCACTTTGATCGAAATTTGTTAATTGAACTTGAAGATGTGGTGGGGTTGGATGTGGGAAATGCATAGTATAACTCTTTCCAATCATTACCAATGGCAAAAAGGTATTTCTTGGTGAAGAATTTGGAACACCTTGAAGTACATGACGATAGTATGAATATTCATCTCTTACCATGATAATTCCTGCTGAACCTGGTATTTTGCTAGCTGCTACATCCTTATTGTAGACATAAAGTGATGCAAACTTTTCGGTAGAGATTGACATATTCCATGCTGTATTAATTACACTTTTAGCTGAGTAATAATAAGGTACACTTGGTACGACATATGAATTTGCTGTTCCTGTAACTGTACCATCAACATCGAGGAAAATTTGTTGTTTAGCACCATCATAATTACTTGGTACATTTAATACACGTAAGTTTGTATTAACAAATGTTGAGCCAATAAATTGATTAGTTGCAGAGAAAATCCAATCATCATAAAGGAACCAACCGATTGCACTTGTATTCCTATAGCCATCTGTATTAAATCCAATGAAAGTACAATATTGAAGTACGATAGGTCCATCGTAGATTTCAAGACCTCTTTGAGTGAATTGATAGTAGGCTGGTAATGTGACACCTCCATAGGTATTGATACCATTAGTAGCTTGACCAACATTTTCAGTCTCCAAAATAAAGGTGCAACCAATACATTGTTGAGTTGAGCCCATATCAGCTTGCATAACACCTTCAGCTGCTAAAGTTGCACCGATTGCATTCTCTGAGAAAATACATGAATGGAATACGAGATCACCACCTCTTGCCCATAAACCTCTCCATTTATTTTTGTAGGCTGTAAATTGATAAATTAAAGAGGTTGCACGAGCTGATGATGGATTAGTTGGATCAACTCTAGGTTTATAACGACCATAGGTCATTGAAAGATATGGATTTGGATAGGAGGCATTTTGTTGTTGAATTTGATGTGATTGATCGATATTCATTCCTTGTAAAACATTGGAGTGTGCTTTATTATTTACAAAACTACCAATTGGAATATATGGTGGATAAACATTATTATAAGTTGAAATATAAGATGAAATTCCACTCACTCCCTGTGGAAAGAGGAACCAAAAACCAGTATTTTCAGAACCACCAGCAACATTGTTCTTTAAGTAATTATTTGGATTAGTAATCCAAAAAGTGGCAACTGCTTCACATGTTCCACAATCTAATGCATTTCCATTGAAATCTTTTGGATTTGCAAAGAGACAAACGTCACAACTTCTATCAGATGGTAAGAGGTAACCATAACGAGTTACTAAACCAACATTAGAGTCTAAATAGTTTCTTTGTTCACTACCATCCTCAAAGAAATAACAATGTCCATAATGATCGTAGGCAAAGTTATTGACAACAACTAAACCACTGGTACCATGAATTGTTAAACATCTTGACTTTGTATGATGAATTGAAACATCCTTAACATAAGTTGGCCAATTTGCATAGGAACCAGTATCAACATCACCACACATGTGGAAATGAATTGGATAATAACCTACATTATAGGTTTGACCCATATTGTAGACTTCCATACCTTCGATATGACCATTTGCAAAACCATTTACAAATTTAATATGACCACCATAGCCATCGAAATTGAAATAGGTACAAATTGCTGAACCATTACATTTTGGTTGCATTTCACCACGAACTACAATATTTTTTGTTAATAAACCAACTTCGGCTCTTTCATCGACACCATAGGTGATTGCACCGAAATGATAATATTTTGAACCATTGATTTTCAATTGAAATGGTGTACATTCTGGGCATGGGAGAGTTAAAACCTCTTCAGATTGATACATATCGAAATCTGTTGAACCTAATACAATGGTTGAACCAGGTGGCCACATACTAACATTATCGATAACATTAATAATCATTGAAGCTCCACCAGTGATTGTTTTATTTAATTTAGTCCATGTTGGTATTGGATAACTAAGATAACCATGAATTTCTAATGAACCACCTGCTAGGACACCAATATACTTTTTGAGCATATCACCTTTTGATTCTATATATCCTTGTCCCTCGATACCTGTGAGTGTAACTGTAAATGATTCATTGAATTTACAATTTTCATCACCAACATCCATTCTACCCTCAATTAAAATACCTTCAGTAATAATTTCTAATGGTCCATGCTTTGAGCTAATAACTAATTGACCTCCACTTTGAATCCAAATTTGAGTTAATCTTGGTGTTGATACATCTAACAATATACTTTGTCCAGATGGAATTTGTACCATATCACCTGCCACTGGTATTTTCCCTGAAATCCAACTACTACCATAACTCCATGGTTTTAAATTTGCTGTATATGAATCTGGTCCACTGCATGTTGATACATATGAATATACTTTAAGAAATAAA
This sequence comes from Dictyostelium firmibasis, assembly GCA_036169595.1. Taxonomy (NCBI): domain Eukaryota; phylum Evosea; class Eumycetozoa; order Dictyosteliales; family Dictyosteliaceae; genus Dictyostelium; species Dictyostelium firmibasis. The sequence continues at coordinate 1,127,130 of CM069769.1, forward strand.
AATAAAAAAAAATAAAAATAAAAATAAAAAAAAAAAATGTGTGAAAAAAAAAATAAAAATTAATATTTAATTTAAAAACAAAAAATATTGGAAAAATAAAAAAATAAAATAAAAAAATAAAAATCTATTCATTAAAATAATAATGATAATAATTTTTAAAAACTTACCATTAGATATAAATAAAAAAATATAAAATATAAATATTAAATTTTTCATTCTCTAATAATATCTTCTTTAGTTATCTCTTTCTTTTTTTTTTTTTTTAAGAGCTTTTTTCAAAAATAATTTTAAATGAAAATAATAAAATATAAAAAAATATAAAAATAGATTAATATTTTAAATTTAAAATTTTAAAAATAGATTTATTTTAT
>CM069769.1:1130000-1135000 GCA_036169595.1 Dictyostelium firmibasis
CCACCATTACTCATAGCTTGTGACATTTGAGTATTTTGACCATAAAAGAATGGTTGATATTGGTTTTGTTGTTGTTGTTGCTGTTGTTGTTGTTGTTGTTGTTGATTTTGTTGATAGAAATTGAAAGGGTTTTGTGGTGGTTGTTGGTTGTTGAGTAACTTCTTTCTCTTTTGTCTTTCGGTATCAGCAAATTTAACGATGATTGGAAGATTTGAGCCTGGGAGTGTGTGTTTACCATCGATCTCTCTCAAAGCAGTTTCAGACTCATCTCTGGTTGAAAATTTAATGAAACCGTAACCCTTTGGTTTACCATCCTTTTCTCTGACAATGTTCAAGTCTTCAACAATACCATAGTTTCCGAATAAACCACGAATTTGATCTTCATCAGAGGCACCTAACATACCAATGAATAATTTTCTTTCCATCTTTTCGATTTCATTATCTGAGTATTTAACTTGTAATGGTTTATTCATCTGAAAAATAAAAATAAAAAAATTAATTATTAATTTTTTTTTTTTTTTTTAATTTCATTCTAATAATATATTAAAAAAAAAAAAAAAAAAAAAAAAAAAAAAAACGAGTGTAAATTATTAACTTACATTTTCGAGGAAAGTACCACTTTCATTTGTAGTATTTAATGCATTATCAGCTTCATCTTTGGTTGAGAATGTAATAAATGCGCATCCTATTTATTAAGAAAAAATATATTGCATATTGAACATTCAATTTTTAATTAAAAAAATTAAATTATGCGGGAAAGAAAAAAAATATATATATATAGTTAGAGATAAAGTTCAAAAAGGAAATTAAACACACTCCTAAATTTGGAGGTGTAAAGATGGTTTGGTGTGGTGTGGTGTTTTTTATTTTTTTTTATTTTTTTTTTTTACGAATATGAATTTGTGTTGTGTGTTAATGTTTTTGATAATTACCTTTTGAAACATTGGTTCTTTTATCCTTAATGATAGAAATGTCGAGGATATTACCAAATTTATTAAAGATTTGAGAGACACCTTCTTCGTTCATTGAAGATGGAATGTGACCAACGAAAACAGTGAAACCACCGATGAATTGTTGTTGCTGTTGTTGTTGTTGTTGTTGTTGTTGGAGTGATTGCATTTTGACTATTTATGTTTATTTGAATGTGTTTGGGTGTGTTGACCTAAAATGATAGATTTGAGAAGGATTAGCTGTTTATAAATATTAGATTTAATTCCAAAAAAAGAGATTTTTGAATGATCAGCGCAACCAAAAAAATTGGAATATATAAATAATATAGATAAAAAAGATGAAAAAAGAAAAAAAAAAAAAAAAGGGGTTAAAAAAACACGAATACAAAACAAACAAAAAAAGAGTAATGGTTAAGTTTTGTTGTTATTTTTTTAAATAAAGAAAAAATCTATAAATTTTTGAAAAAAATTGAAAAAAAAAAAAAAAAAATTAAAAAAATTTAAAAAAAAAAAAAAAAAAAAAAAAAAAAAAAAAATTAAAAATAAATGGTGAATGAGAGAGGTTCATAAGGAAAAAGAAAAAAAAAATTTATTAAAAAAAAAAAAAAAAAAAAAAAAAAAAAAATTAACATTGAACATTCTTAAAATTTTTTTATAAAGTTATTTTTTTTGTTTTTATTATTATATATTTATTTTTATTTATTAATTTTTTTTTTATTTTTTTAATTTTTTTTATTTTTTTATTTTTTTATTTTTTTGTATTTGTGCAAAAAAAAAAAACATTGAGAAAATTTTTTTTTTTTATTTTTTTCATTTTATGGGCAACAACAAATTTTTCACAAAAAATTATTTTTTCTCCACAGACACACAAATATAGGAATTTTAAATAACAATGGGTGGAAGTGATGATGAATATTTTGAAGAAGATGATATGGACATTGAAATTGATGTTGATATAGTAGACTCACCAATAGTGCCTAAAGATAGTGAAAGGAATCTAACAAATGTTCTATTAAATAAGGAGATTAAATTATCATTACTCTTATCTCAAAAAGAATCATTGATTAAATATTTGAATATTGTATGTTTTTTTTTTTTTCCCTCTTTTGTTTGTTTTTATTTTTATTACTATCATTCCCCCATTTTGGAAATTTCATTAAAACTAAAAATAAAAATCTTTTTTTTTCAAATTTTTTTTTTAAAATTTTTTTTTTCCATTTTTACCCAATTTAATTTTTAGATAAATGTAAATAAAGAATTAGTTCAACTTTTAAATGAAAATATAAATTTAATTATCTCGAATCAATTAGATAATAATAATAATAATAATAATAATAATAATAATAATAATAATAATAATAATAATAATAATAATAATAATAATAATAATAATAATAATAATAATAATAATAATAATAATAATAATAATAATAATAATAATAATAATAATAATAATAATAATAATAATAATAATAATAATAATAATAATAATAATAATAATAATAATAATAATAATAATAATAATAATAATAATAACAATAATAGTAATAATAATAATGATAATAATAATAATAATAATAATGATAATAATAATAACAAAACTATATCAATCAATCAAAATATAAATATTAGTAATGAATATGTTAAAAATACTCAAACATTTTTATCAGAACAAGTTGTATGTATTTAAGAAATTAATTAGTGTTATTTAAAACTCAAACTTATTCAAAATTATTTTTTTTTATTTTTTTATTAGTCTCTGTATCATAAAATAAATTCAAAAGATAGTATTTTAAATAATAATAATAATAATAATAATAATAATAATAGTAATAATAATAATAATAATAATGTAAATGAAAAAAACAATAAAAACAATAAAGATATATATAAAATAAAAAGATTTAAAAGAGTATTAGAGGAGCCTAAATTCGATATACCAACAATACATAGTGAAATAGTTCAAATTACAGCACCAAAGGAAGAGATTGAAAAACGTGTTAGAACATTTAACACTTTAAAGAAATTAGAAAATGGTAAATACAATATCGTTGAGTTTATCGATGATTCAGAAAATAGTAATAGCAATAATGGTGGTAGTAGCGGTGATCACTCATCCAATTCATTTAGTGGTACATCAAGATGTTCAGCTGTACCACCATCAAAAATGAAAATAGCCAAAACTTACAATCTAACGGGCCCATTGGATAATTTATCATCATCAATTGAGAATATACAACAACCATTCATCGATGATAGACTATCAATATTGGAGGGCCATTTGAAATTGGTTGTACCACCTGTACCAATCGATATCTACCAACGTGTTAAATTAATAGAACAGAAAATGATAGCCTTGGAAGAAAAAAACCCAACAATCTTTAAGGAGTTATATGAAACAATGAAACAAAATTCAACCGTTGATCACACAACTACTGTAAATAAAGTTTTAAAATCAAACAACAATAACAACAATACCAATAATACAACAATCACGACAACGGCAACAACAACAACAACAACAACATCGAATAGCAATAATAATAGAAACGATAAACCTAAACTTGTATTTAAATTAAAAAAATAATAATATTTTAATTAATCATTATTATTATTAATACAATAAATGAACACCCAAATTTTTTTTTATTATTTTTATTTATTAACCATTTTAGTTTTCAATCAAATAAAATGTAGTCAAATTTGTAATATTTAATTCTTCAAATGATGATTTTAATTTTATATTATCAGTATTTTCATAAACTTTTTTTGGATAATTTGTTGATAGACTATAATTAAAAGAAACTTGGTCTTTTGAATCTATAAAATCATAAATGTCCTATAATGATAATTAAAATATTAATAAATATAATATAATTTGTTACTATTTACTATATATATATATATATTTACATTTAAAATATCAGATTTTAAAAATCTTCTTTGTAAATTTATTCCATTTGGTAATTTAATTAATAATTTTATAGAGTTTTCATCATCAGTTGAAGGTTCAGATTTTAAATTTAATTTCAAATATTCAATTCTTTCTTGTCTTTCCTTTTTCAATTTCTCTTGGGCTTCTTTTTTATCATTATTATCTCTTTCTTTTAATAGTTTTAATAATTGATCAGTTTCTAATGATTTGTAATATTCAATATCTTGTTCTTTAATTATTCTTTCAGTTTCAGATATGTTGGTGTTTATATTATCATCATCATCATTATTGTCATCAATTAATCTTTTTCCAAGCTTTCTATTATTTTCAGTTTCTTTATTTTTATCATAAACTAATTTATTTAATAAATCATTTAACAGTTTCTCTCTTCTTTTTATTTCATTTTCTTTGGCTAATATATTATGTTTTTCTTGTTTTGTATTTACAATTTCATTTTTTTCACTATTCATTTCTATATTATCTTTTAAAAAATGGTGTTAAAAAATAGAAAAATAAAATAATAATAATAATAATAATAATTGGTATAAAAAAATAAAAAAAAAAGGGCAATATTTTATAAATAAAATTTACCTTTAGTGAATTTTTTTTCTTCCCATTTTTTCTTTTCAATTTTTGGTGCAAAGTATTCATAAATTATTGTAAAACTGCATCCTATCAAGAATAAAATCCAAAGTACAGCACCTATACCCATTTTTATTTATATGTTTTATAATATGAGTTTTTTTTTTAAAAATAATTGAAATAAAAAAAAAGGTGAAAAAAAAAATTTTAAAAAAATATATAAATCATTATTTCAAAGGTGTGGGGGTGTGTTTGTAAATTAAAATTAACACCTTTTTTTGTTTTTTTTAATAAATTTTTTTTTTTATTTTTTTTTTTGTATTTAAATTTGTTTAATCTTGACGACCTAATAATTTCTTTGTAATAACTTGAGTTGGAGTACTGTTGTTTTTTTTTTTTTTTTTTTTTTTTTTTTTATAAAAAGGCAATTAATATTTGTAAAAGGAATGGGAAGAAAACAATACAATATTTAAAAACACTTACATTACATGAACAATAGCACCCCAACCAGAAAGAGCATCTCTATCTAAACT
>CM069769.1:1137500-1222500 GCA_036169595.1 Dictyostelium firmibasis
ACCAATTGGACCAACTGAAAATAAATATAGAGTAAAGAGAATCAACTATCTAAAGAGAGATGTTTCAATCATTCTTCAAAATGAGAATGGACCATGTCCATTGATTTCAATTGCAAATGTTTTATTACTCTCTCAAAAAATTTATTTGGATGCTGATATCCAATTCGTTACTATCAAAAAACTTGGTGATTTAATTATGAAACAAGCTAAAATTCTCTATAAAGATGTATATATTACTATTATTACTATAATTATTACTATTATTTACACCTGAGAGAGAAAAAAAAAAATCAATAATAATTGTTTTTTTTTTTATTATTTAAAACTTTAAACTTACATTTTCTATTTTTTTTTTATTATTACACGACTTTGTACAAATTTTTTTCATAAAGAATCAAGATATTTTAGACATATTAGAAGATTATAGTAAAAACGTTTTACCAAGTTTAGAGAAAGGTTTAATTGTAAATATATACTTTGACAGTATCCAAGGATTTGAGAAAACAGAACCATGCCAAATCTTTGATTATCTTAATATTAAATTGGTTCATGGTTGGATTGTTGATCCTCAACAAAAAGAAGTTAAACAACTTATTGGCCATTTAAATTATAACGATTTGGCTCCAAAGATTGTTACTTTCGACCAAAGCTTTCCAAATGCAAAGCCTGAATTACAACAAAAAAGTATAGAGTCATCATAATTATAAATATCATATTATATTTAGTAATAATAATATTAACTTTTTTTTTTTTCCAATATATAATTCAAATGTTAGTTAATGACTTTGCAAATAGTAATCAATTAACAGATTATGGTTTATCATTAATTCAAGAAAACTTAAAAGAAGATGAATTATGTGTATTTTTTAGAAACAATCACTTTGCCACCATGACCAAACATGATGGATATTTACATATTTTGGTATCAGATGTAGGTTATGAGAGAGAAAACAATATCATTTGGGATAGAATTATGTCAAAAGAAGGTGAATCCATTTTCCTCTCTGGTGATTTCCGTTCAAGAAAAGATGAGTTGATCATAGAGGTTGTCAATACCTTGAAATTATTTGGTTTCAAAGATAACGAAGTAGATGAAGCTAAATCTTACATTCAAACAATTGATAAAATGGATGTTGATTTGGTTGATGAAGCAACAAAATATCTTCAAAGTAGAGGTTATACTATATAAAAATACACAGGTGTATTTGAAAAAAAAAAAAAAAAAAAAGTTATTTTATTTTTTTTTTTTTTATATATATTTTTTATATATGTAAACGATTTAAATTATAAAAATAGTAAATGTCAATAATTTTTTTAAAAAAAAAGAGGAAAAAAAAAAACTATCAAAGGTTAATAACAATAATAAAGTACTATTTATTCATATTTGGTATATTGATAAACAAATTTAAAATAAATAAATAAAAATTAAAAATAAAAAGAATCATAAAAAAAAAAAAATAAATAAAAATAAAAATAAAAAGAAATAATCTTGAATTAATTTGATAAAGTTTGGAATGTTTTTAATTTATTTGATTCTTTACATTTGAAAGTTCTAAAAAAAAATTGTTCTAGTGCTCCCCTTTTTTTCTTTTCTTTTCTGCCAATTAATGGTTACAATTTGCACCATGTTGATGTGAATGACCATGACCACCATTACCACCATGTGAATGACCATGATTGTCATCATTACCGCCATGTGAATGACCATGGCTTCCATCTTTACCACCATGTGAGTGACCATGAGATTCTTCGTGGTCATGATTACAATTATCACCATGTTCATGATGATCATCGGTAGTTGATTGTTCTTTTAATTCAGGTAATTTAAAAGTGACATTCATAACACCCTTCTTAACTAAAGACTCGATGTATTTGATGTTTCTGTCTAAAATTTTCTTTTCATTAATTTTGTGGTATAAAATAAATCTTTGATCAGCAGGTGGATTCTTTTTCAACTCTTGTTCATCCTCTTCCAAGGTGGTAGGGTAAGAGCTAAGTTTACCCTTAAGTGCTTGAAGTAAGTTTGCATATGCTTTCTCTTCATTCTCTTTGGTGAGAATTTGGAAAGCCAATGGTTTAAGTTCGAGATTTTGGCTATGATGATGATTATGTTCACCTGGTACTTGTGGTGGTGCGATTGCACGAGTCTCTTGTTCACTCAAGGCATAGATACGGTAGAATGGGATCAACTCCAATGGAAGTTCGTTGGAGGATGGATTTTGATTCAAGTTTACAACGATATTATCTCTAATACCACGTTCCTCGAGGAGATGAATTTTATCGTGACGAATTTCATGATTACCCTCTAAAAGATGCAATTCAAATGGATAGGAATCATGGAGATTGGTTTTTGTTGCGAAACCAGCATGCATTAATAATTGGGTGTTGTCACGTGGTCCGTAGAACATGTAGACTTGTTCACCCTTTTTGAAGTCTTTGATTGCACCACTAGTCATACTGTTGGTCTCTGGGTGATAGAATGAGGTGATCTTGTTACCGGCACTTGAATGATTACAGAAATCCCAAAATGGAATCAATGCCATTATACTACCATTACCTGCATAAACTGGATTTTGACGTGATTGAACGGTTGAGATAGCCCAAACAAAGGCATCCCATGTGAATGATGAAATTGGCATAATGTTGCTTTGGGTACGATCAATGACAGAGTAGAGATAACAATATTGACGCATAGCACCACGGACATATCTCATTGCATACTCAAGACTTGGTGAACCTCTAAGTTGAGTAAACTCTTTAAGACCCCAATAGTAAACGGTGTTGTATTGTTTTGGTAATACCTTTATGTATGGTGCCCAATCTGAATTTGGGTTTGATAATTCTTTCACTAAGAAAATTGATAATAAAATACCTGGAATCGATTGAATGAGACGATCATTCTCCAAAACTTGTGGTTTACCCAATCCTTCAAAAGCAACAAAAGTGGTAATGAAAGTGTTGTTTGGTATTTCTACAAAATCTTCTCCCTCTTTAATGTCTTGTGTTGCTACTAAACCTGTACCTTCTGATAAGTTTCTGTCAATCTTTACTTTACATTTAGTCTCATCAAATCCTTTACCCTTCATCCATTCCATAAAGTTAGCAACCAATTGTGCATCAGTTGGTTCAACAATTTTCTTATTACCACTTGAATTTGGTTTATTTTGTTTGGCTAATGCTACTGCATTTTGAGCTTGTCTTAATTTATTAAAATTCTCTAATGTTGATTGAAATTGTGATAAATTACATTCTGGTCCAATTTTTTTTTCATCTATTAATTATTAAAAAAAAAAAAAAAAATTATTATTATTATTTGGAAATGTAAAAAAAAAAAAATAATAATAAAAAAAGTAGTGAACATACATTCATTAATCTCTTCGATTTGTTTTTTAACTCCTGCTAATGCCTTGATCATTATTTAAGGTATTTTTATATAATATATAAATTATATTAATGAAGATTTATAAACAATGAATTTTTTTTTTTTTTTTTTTTTAGCTTTTTTTCAAAACCTCACAAAAAAAAAAATTAAAAAAAAATCAAAAAAAAAAACATTTTTTTGTGAATTTCATTTTTTTCATTTTTTTTTTTTTTTTTAAGATTAAATTTACTTTTTTAATAAATTTAAACTTGAAATTTTAATTTATTTTACTCAAATTTAATAAATGATTTATTTATTATAATTTTAATAAATAATAAAAAAAACATGGTTATAAAATATAGTATAATAATAAAAAAAAAAAAAAAAAAAAAAAAAAAAAAAAAATTTTTGTTTTTGATCTTATTATTTACCAATTAATAATTTTATAATAATTGTTATGACTTTTTTTTTTTTTTTAATCATTTTTTTCATTTTTTTTTTTTTATTTTTTTTTTTTTATTTTCATTTTTTTTTCATTTTCTTTTTAATTTTTTTTTTTTAATTTTTTAAATTTTAATTTAAAATAATAAAATGAATGAACTTTGGTGGAAGATTGGTGGAATTAGTGCATGTACTGCAATTATTGCAAGTGCTTATGGTGGTCATGGATTAAAGAAAAAAGTCACAGATTTAGCACGTCAAGATTATTGGAAAACTGCATCACAATATCATCTTTATCATTCAATTGCTCTATTCCTCGTTCCATTCTCAACACAACAAAACATTGTTGGTTCAATGTTTTTATCTGGAATCTTTTTATTTAGCGGTTCATTATATAATTTATCACTTACAAATAGAAAAATTGTAATTATTTAGAGAAAAAAAAAAAAAAAATTTAAAAAATAAAAAAAAAAAAAAAAAACTAATTTTTATTTGATATAGGGTCTTTCTCCAATTGGTGGAGTTTTGTTTATGGCTGGTTGGGTAGTTTTAGGAATGACTTTAGATAAATCACTATTTTTAAGAAATTAAAATTTTTTAATTTAAATAAACATTTTTTTTTTTATATTTTATTTTTATTTTTAAAATTTTTTTTTTTTTTTATTTATTTATTTTTTTTTTTTATTTTTTTTTTTTATTTATTACTAAATAATAAAATAATATCTTATTTTTATTTTATTTAATTTTTTTTATTTTTTTTTTAATGTTTTTTTATTTTATGAAATATATTGAGATTGAATTATTCGATCTGGTTCAGAGTTCTGAGAGGGTTTTGTAGTTTGTAAAATGTTTGGTACTTTGTATTTACCAGATAAATATCTATCTTTATAGGAAGCTACCTCTTGTTCAAAGAATTCCCTACCAATTTGATCGATTTGTTTATTGTAAATCTCCAATGCCATTTTATAGAGTGCAACATCAATCCAATTTCTTTCTTCAATTTCTTTTCTTAAATCATCAGGAATTTTATCGACAGATACCCTTTGTTTACCAGTATTAACTTTAGAGTATCTAATATTTTGAAAACCACTATAATGAGATAATAAAACCAAACTTTCAGTAAAATGTTCAGTGATACCTACAAATTTAAATGTATGTTTCAAATGATGAAGTGCAATATCGTAGATGGTTTGGTTACCAAAATTCTCCCAACCCATACCACAAATCATTCTTGCTTGTTCATTATTACCTGCAGCTGCAACTTTAATCCATTCTGTTAAATTATTATTCATGGCGAGATCATGGAATGGATCCTTTCTATTTTGTCTATGATAATAGTAGTTTGAGATAACTCTATCCACTGGTTCTCTTAACATTGTCATGTAAGAATATTTATTTAAACCATATTTATTCTCTGGTACTCTAGTTGGATCATTCTCTTCAAAATAGAAATGAAGACCATATCTAATATGTCCAAAAATTGAATCTTTGTTCATAGTACTATCAAGCTCTTGATAGGATGGATGTTTCCAATGGTGGGCGAATTTATCACGTTTTTCATTTCTCTTGAAAATACTACCTAAACTACTACCTGCTGCCTTTGGCACATGAATGAAAATATGTGGTTTAGGTAAATAAAATGGATTCTCCTTTTTTGTTAATTTCCATGTAGTATCTTTAATTTTCTCCTCTAATTCATCACCTGTTGGTGCTTTGTAATCTGGTAAAAATGGTAAACTTGCATAACCAGGATCAAAATCAAGTTTCTTTAATATCTCAACTTCATCTTGAAACTCTTTTAAAACTCTTCTCCTTAAAATTTCTTTTTCCAATAATGTCAATCTTTCGTTTTCTAATTGTTCTTCAGATTTTGGTTTTGGTTTTCTAGTTGCATATGTTCTAGTTGAATATGGTAAATTTTTACCTTTATCAGCTTTTTCTTCTGCCTGTCTAAACTCTTCATGTTGTTTTTTTAATAACTCTTTGTCATCATTACTATTATTATTATTATTATTATTTTCATTATTATCATTATTATTATTATTATTATTATTATTATTATTATTATTATTATTAACAATATTGAGATTATCATTATTGTTATTATTTAATTCCGTAGTTGACATTTGTGTTGTTTGCGACATTTCACTATTAAATTGTGAAATACTTAAACTTTGGACAAAAACAATTACTAATATAACAAATAATATTACAAATAAAAATACTTTTGAAGAATTATCTTTTTTTCCATTGCTTTTATTATATAAAGATATTTTTTTTGAAAACATTTTTTTTTTTTTTTTGAGATTACCTATTGATTTATTTTTTTATTTTTATTTTTTTTTTTTTTTTTTTTTTTGACAATTTTATTTATAAATGTCTGCCAATCTTAAAAATCAACTAGAATTGAAAAAAAAAAAAAAAAATAAAATAACAAAATAAAAAAAAAATATATTACATGTATATAATAAATAAATAGTATTTAGAGAAAAAAAAAAAAAATAAAAAAATAAAATAAAAAAAAAAAAAAGAAAAAAATAAAAAAACACAAAAAATTAAAAAAAAAAAATATCTAAATTGTTAAAACTGACTCTTTTTTTTTTTTTTTTTTTTCGGTTAGAATTTTCATTATCAATTTCGAATTCACTCACCAATTCGAAAATAGCTTGAAATTTTTTTTTTTTTAATGGGTGTTTGACATTCCAAAATTATTTTTTTTCAAATCTTTTTATTTTTTATTTTTTTTTTATCACACAAAGAATTACAAATCAATTATTTTTTTATTTTTTTTTTATTTTTTTTTTGTTTCATTTTCAAAAAAATAATTTTTTTGTTTTGTTTTATTTTTAAAATTTTGGTATGATCAATTTTACTTTAAATAAAAAAAAATAAAATAAAATAAAAATAAAAAAATAAAAAAAATTAATAATAAAATAAAAAAAAAAAAAAAATAATTAAATTATTCAAATATTTGGAAAAAAAAACTTCACTTCAAAAAAAAAAAAAAATAAAAATAAAAATAAATAAAAAAAAAAAATAAAAAAATTTTTATGAGAGTGCTTTTTTTTTTTTTTTTTTTTTTTTTTTTTTTTTTGATTGAGTAAAACTTTTTTTCGTTTTTTTTAAATTTTTTTTTTTTTTTTTTTTTTTTTCATTTTTTTTTTTTTATTATTTATTTTATTTCATTTTTTTTTTTCTTTTTTCCAAAGCATTGATTTTTTTTTTTATAAAAAGAAAGAAAAAAAAAAAAAAATGCAATCAATAATAAGATCATCAATTAAAAATAAAAATTTATTTTTAAATAATAGAGGTCAATTTTTAATTACAAGAAGTTTTTGTAATGACCATTCCGGTAATAATCATGATCATTCAGCCAATCACAAAACATCATTTGAAAAATTTAAAGAGAATAGAGATTTAATTAAAAAGAAATCAGAATTGATTAAAGAGATTACAAAATCCAGACTTTTAGGAGAAACAGATAAAATTTATAAACTTCAAGAACAAGTTTCATCAATTGAGAAAGTATTAGATCCAACTATCGAACAATTCTCAGTTCAAAGTAAACAACAAAAGGAAGCAGAGTTAGAGATTTGGAAGAGATTTTTAGAGAAAAAAGGTATAACAACTAGATCACAATTATCATCAGTTAATAAATTTGAATTTGAACGTTTTAAAACCACTGGTCTCTTGGATGCTGAGTCAGAGAAACAAAGAAAAGATAAAGAGATTGAAAAAGCACAACTCTCAACCGATAAATACACTGGTTATCCAGTTGCAAACTCTGATAAATTCACACCAAAAGAAAGAGTTGAAGCAGACCCAGTTTTACGTGATGCATTCCCATCACCATTCATTTTAAGTCAACGTGTAGTCTCAAATGAATTTAAAGAAAGAGAAGATGAAAAGGAACAACAAAAAATCGATGATAGTATTTACACTGATGTCGTTCCAATTATCAAAACTAAAAAAGATAGAATGGATGAATTTGTTCAAAAGATGCAAGATCAATCAAATAAAGATCCACAATTTAAACGTTTAGTTATGGATTTCTTAGATGATGGTATTCCATTAAAAGATAAATTGATTTTTAGAGATGATTTCGATGTTTCTGAAGAGGTCTATAAAAATTTAAATATTAATAATGATCATAATGACTACGTTAAGGAAATATTAGATTCAAACGAACCAATAACAGAAGAAGATCAAAAACTTATTGAATCAACTCAACAAAAAATTTTAGATTTAGAAGTTAGAGAAATATTTAAAGATTACAAGATTAATTCATCATTGGAAGAAAAGAGATTAAATATTATCTTTAGAAATAATAAGATCTTAAGACATAAAATTCAAGAGATGGATGCTACTAATCACGATGGTTCAATCAATATGGAAAAACTCCTCAGTGAACCACTTGCCATTGAGAATTTAACACTCTATCGAGCAGATTCAGACCCATCCAGTTTCAGTGGTTCTTACCTCTATAACTTTAAAAATGGTGGCAATACTCCAAAGAAAATTGAAGATTTACACAAAATACCATATCAAGTGGCATTCAAAGAGGATATAAAGAATCCAAGAGAATTGGAGAAATTGACCAAGGCAACTGAGGTTTTATCGGGTTTTTCAGATGAACATGGTTCATTGAATGATGTTAAACTATTCATGAATTCAGTTTCACCAAGTGAAATCGAGGCCTTAAATGAAATGGTTAAAATGTGTGGTGGTGGTGCAATTTCAAATGTAGTAAATGGTGTCACAACTTTCGAAGAGATGTTGGAATCCATAGAATCATCTGAGTTAATGAAGCCACCAGGTGATTTTGAGGAAGAAGCTATTTTGGCACCAGATGAAGTACCAGAGTTTGGCTACGATAAATCTGTAATCTACGATTTCAAAGATAGAACACCAGTACTCACAGAGGATACACCAGTTGATAGAGCATACAAAGATAGAGTCGTTCAAGAGGGTCGTTTAAGAGATATCGAAACCAAAATGAGACATATCACTGATGTACCAGAGTTGGACTCACCACAGTTGATGAAAGATCTCAAGGTAAAACTCTACGAAGATGAGAAACAACTCGAAAGAGATCTTCTCGAAACCAATGACCCAATGATGATTCGTAATTTCATTAAATACAAATATGATGAACAAAAGGAGAAACTCGACAAAAAGAAAGAGGCCGACTTTAAGAGACACACTTCAACCTTGATCGAAGTTCAACAAGAGATCACTCAAAGATCACTCACTAAAACTGAGGTCCCACTCTATAGTCCAACCACCGGTAAATTGTTTACACCAAAGAAAAAGAATCCAAAATGTCTCCTCTGTCAAAATCCAAACTGGCAAGTCGATCCAATCAATTCTCCTTTCCTCACACTCTATTTGAATGATGAGGGTGATATCCTTCCAAGACATTACAGTGGTAATTGTTTGAAACATCAAAAGAAGATCGCTAGAACCATCAGACAAGCCAAAGCTTTGGGTATCTTCTCCTACAAGAAAGGTACCTTTACCATTCATGATCCAAATGTATATAGTCTCACCAAATCAGAGTTGGAAGAATACGAGAAATGGTACAATGGCTCTTACACTCAAGAGGAGTTAGAACAAGTTTACGAACAATTCGAAGCTGAGAGAACCAAAGAAGAAGAAGAGGAAGAACTAGAAAGAGAATTAGAAAGATCCTACTCTCAAATTCCTCAACTAGATGCTGAAGATGGTAAAAAACAAGGTCAACAAGAACAAATCTTATTGGAGTTTGGTATTGAAAACAATGATCTTGGTAGAATGTATGGTAAAGATCAAAGACAATAAAAAATAAAAAATAATAAAAAAAAAAAAACAATAATAAATCATAATCAGTAAGAACAAAAATAAAAAATTAAAAAAAAAAAAGAAATAAAAAAAATTTTAAAAAAAAAAAATAAAAATAAAATATATAATAATAATTTTAAAATATTAAATAAAAACAAATAGTCAAACTATTATGGTTTTTTTTAAAAATTAAAAAAAAAAAAAACTTAGTTCGAAATATACACCTGTACAAATTTTTTTTTTTTTATTATTATTATTTCTTTTTTTATCTTTTTAAATTTTTAGCACGTTGTACATTAATAACTCTACTAAATGAAGTACCTTGAACCTTTGCATTGTGTAAATTTGTATCCAATAGATTTGCACCTTGAAGATTTGAACCTTGAAGGTTTGCACTTTGAAAATCAGCATTTTGAAGTTGTGCATCACATAGTTCGGCATCGGATAGATTGGAGCCAACAAAGGAGGAATATTGAAGTTGTGAATTTTGAAGTTGAGCTCTTTGTAGACTACAACATGAAATGTTTGAGAATCTTAGATCACAATTCTTAAGGTTTGCCGATTCTAGGTTTGCCTCCTCCAAGTTACAATATTTCAAGAGAGATCCCTCTAGATTTGCGAATCTTAGATTGGCGTTCTTAAGGTTCAAACCAGATAAATCCAAACCTGATAGATTGGCAGATGGTAATTGAATTGGTTGAGTTGGATGCGATAGATTCACCAATTGTAATATCTCTTTTTGTGAGAATTTTTCAATGTCAGGTGGTGGTGGTTGGGAGCCAATTTGAAATTGCATATATTCAATCAAACTGGTGATTTGATAATACCGAGCTTCATTCATTACACTCTCTCTAACAGTTTCATCCTTTAGGAATGGAATGAATTGCGATCTAAGCCAATTCAATATATAATGAAAATATCTACCATCTCTATCAATAAATATAGTACCATCATCTCCTTTTTGTACATTAAATCTACCTGTACCAAACATTAAATAAAACATTGAATTTGAGTCAGATATTAATGTTGATAATGTTGTATAATAAATTTCTCCACCAACATTTAATTTTAACATTGAATCTTTTGATATATCATTACTATTTACTGTTTCTGTTGTTGTAGTTTTTGGTGGATTGGTATGATTATTTAAAGTTATATAAGAAGTTGATGGTGATGATGAGGTTGAAGAAGAAGAGGATGTTGTTAATTTGTTTATTTCATCATCCTGTTCTTCTATATTTTTATGGTTTATGCTAGTAATTGTTGTTATCTGTTCATCATTCATGGTAGCTACATATTTATTTTAATTATTAAAATAAATTTTGAGGCAATAAAAACAATTTTTTTTTTTTTTTTTTTTTTTTTTTTTTTTTTTTTTTGGTGAGAATTCATAAAAAACAAAAATTAAAAAAAAAAAAAAAAAAAAATCAAATTAATTAATTAAGTGAAAAATTTGTTGGTCATATTAGTTAAAATATTTCATTCGAATTTCAAATTTTTTTTACTAAATAAATCAAACTTACACAAAGACACTCTTTTAAAAAATTGATTTTCCATGTTATAAGAGTTGTTTTCATATATTTTATTCATTTTTCTTTTGTTTTCTTATTTTTTTATTTTTTTATTTTTTTTTATTTTTTTTTTTAATAATTTTTTTTTTAATTTTTTTTTTGAAATTTTTTTTTATTCAGAAATAACACCTAGTCTGTGTGCTGACTCGATATTATTATTATAAAAATTACAAATAAACAAGATATTTTATTCACACATATGTATAATTAATATTAAAAAAAAAAAAAAAATAATAATAATAAATAATAACTTAATTTTTTAATATAAACCATAGTTTCGAAAGAGAGAATGGATTTTTTGTTTTGGTTTAAAATTTTAATCTGATTTATTATTACATGGTATATTACTACAACTTAATGACTCTTTGAGAATATTTAATTTTTTTTTAATTTTTTTTTATATTTTTTATATTTTATTTTATTTATTTTTTTTAAAAAAAAATATTAACAAAATTCCCATTTACCTTTGCCAAACTTTTTACAACAGGTTTTTTCAATATTTATTAGATTTAATAATTATTTTTTCAATACCATCATAACAAATACTTAAATCTCACCATATCCCATTTAAGGATGTGTTTTTTTTTTTTTTTTTTTTGAAAAATAATTAAAAAAATAAAGTTTTTTCAGTATGATACCTATTTTCAAAATTAAAGTTAGATTGGACATTATCCTGACCATTCAATTTTATTTATTTACTTATTTATTTTTTAAAACTTAAAAAAAAAAATTTTACAAAGAAAAAGAAACAAGATTTTAATATTCACACATAAATACAAACAGATATATTATTGTCATTTTTTACCAAGAAAAAAAAAAAAAAAAAAAAAAAAAAAAAATAAAAATAGAAAATAAATAATAATAATAATAAAAAAAAAAAAAAAAAAAAAGGAAAATAAATAATGAAATAAATCTATCTTTTTTTTTTTTTTTTTTTTATTTGAAAGAGGACACTGAATAAAAAATAAAAAAAAGTATGAAATTAATTTTATTATTAATTTTTTTAGTTTTTATAAAACTAATTTCTTCTCAACAAAATATTCAAGAAGAAGAACAACAAAACCATT
This sequence comes from Dictyostelium firmibasis, assembly GCA_036169595.1. Classification (NCBI taxonomy): domain Eukaryota; phylum Evosea; class Eumycetozoa; order Dictyosteliales; family Dictyosteliaceae; genus Dictyostelium; species Dictyostelium firmibasis. The sequence goes on from CM069769.1 coordinate 1,149,761, forward strand.
TAATTGTACTCTACTCAAACCAAGAAGGTGCAATAGATTATGTTTATTCTAAAGTCAAAGAAGTTAAAGATGATGATATTAATAATAATAATACTAATAATAATAATAATGGTAGTAATAATAATAATAATAATAATAATAATAATAATAAAAACAAAGAGGGTAATAATAATAAATATCATTTAGAAGGTGGTGAAATTTCAACGGATATGATAATGTTGGCAGCAAATCAATCATTAGGATACTTTAATAATGGCGAACAAAAATATTTTACAATTCAAGTTATTTCAAATATTAATTTTAAACTTTATTGTTATGATATCTATGAATCAATTCAACAACCATTGGGTCTTTTCAGTAAATCATATTCATTCCGTGCTATTAATGGTGAATACATTAAATTTAAAGTTGAAAATGTTGATCAAAATGATGGCTACGTAAAAATCTATATTAAAAGACCATCATTTTATCCAACTACAAATTCAACAGATCCTTTAATAATTCCATTAAATCAAATCGATGTAATACCATCAGATGATTTAAAATTTTTTAATGATCACCCGATTTCAAATAATAATAAAAATAATAATAAAAATAATAATAATAATAATAATAATAATAATAAAAATACCAACAATAATGATAAAAATAATAATATCAATAGTGATGGTAGTGATAGTATAAATTCTTTTGATGATTATCAATCTAGTGAAACATATCAAAGTGATAGTATTGAAAATTTTAGTAAAAGTGAAATTGATAATTTAAATGAAATTCCAATAAGGGGTATAGATCAATTTTCATTGGGTAGTGTAAACACTAATTTCGATGGAGGTGATGATGATGAAAATACTGGTGTAAGAAATGAATTCTTTGAAATCAATGATATCGTTGATTTCAGTGAAATTAATTCTTCAAATTATATTAAAATCAATTATATTTCTTTTGTTATTTCATTCATTTTTGTTGTTTTAGTTTTTAATTTATAAGTTACTGAAAAAAAAAAAAATAAAAATAAAAATAAAAAAAAAATAAATAAAAAAAGATAAAATTAAAAATCGTTGTTTGATTTTTTTTTTTTACTTTGAAAGCGCCTTTTTTTTTTTCTTTTTTTTCTTTTTTTTTTTTTGGACCAATTTTTTTTTTTTAAAAAATTTATTATTACATCTTAAAAACATTTAAATCATAAAATCAAGTTCGATTAAAAAAAAAAAGAAAAGAATGGTTTGATTCATAATTGTACTTTCTAAAAATAGTTGTGGCGGAAAGTAACTTTCTGAAATGGGAGTTTCTGTTGAAAAAAAAAAAAAAAAAAAAAAATTAAATAAAGGAAAGAAATGTTTTTTTTAATATAATTTTTTTTTAAAAAAAAATAGAGGTTACAAAGAATGGCGCACCCCAAAAAAAAAAAAAAAAAAAATAATAATAATAATAATAATAATAATAATAATAATAATAATAATAATAATAATAATAATAATAATAATAATAATAATAATAATAATAATAATAATAATAATAATAATAATAATAATAATAATAATAATAATAATAAAGGAAAGAAATGTTTTAAAATCGAAAATGGCACTTTAATCTATAAAAAGGTAAAAAAATAATTTTTATTTGTGTTTTTTTATTTTATTATTATTTTTTTTTTATTTTATTTTTTTATATTTTTTTTTTTACTTTTGTGCACTGCTATTGTTGTTTTTTTATTGTTTTTCATATCAGATTGATTAATTCTGTGTCGTATCATCTAAAATAAAAAAAAAAAAAAAAAAAATTAAAAAAAAAAAAAAAAAAACCAGTTTTGGTGTTGTGAATATACACACCAAAACACACACTCAATACAACACAAAAAAAAAAAAATTATGTGTATGTATATATGTGTGTGTGTGTGTGTGTATATATATATACCCCAATGATGATTTTTGGGTGTGAGTGTGGTTCAAAAATATAAAATATGTGCTGTACTCTCTCCCCAAATTGATTAGTTTCATCATCAAAAACTAACAAAACACAAATGAATGTACCCACACTAACACACGCTTTTATATACTTTGAAGCCAATTAAAATATACAAATATTTTTTAATTTATATTTGTTTTTTTTTTTTTTCTTTTTTTTTCAAAATTGTGTATATTATTTTTTTCACAAAAAAAAAAAAAAAATAAAAAAAAAAAAAAAAAGTTGCATTTAATTATTTAATTTCAATTAAATTATTTTAACAATTATATAATAATAATAATAATAATAATATTGATAAATCGCTCAATCAAAATTATTTTTTAATCTATAAAGACCACACTTTTATTTATTTAATTTTTTTTAATTATTTCTATTTATTTATTTATTTATTATTTAAAATTTTTTTATTTAATTTTAATAAAAAAACAAAAAAAAAAAAAAAAAAAAAAAAGTTTATCCTAATCAATTCTATTTAATAAAAAAAAAACACAAAGGTTTAGAACGAATAAAAAAAAAAAACTTTTATTAAACTTGTGCTATTCAAAGAAATCATAATGTATGTATTTTTTTATTTATTTTTTCAACAATTAGAGGTTATTGTAATTAAAAATAAAGAATTGTTGTTTTTTTTTATTTTTTTATTTTTAAAATAATATTACCCAATTTAATATAAAAAGTCGTGTTTGTACTAGTATTTGTAAATTCACTTTCAACAAAAATAAAAAAAAATTACTTTTTTTTGGAAAAACATTTCTCCCACACCCACCCAAATTCTCTAATTGTTTCATTTTTTGAGTATTCAAGTATTTTTATTTGCTTTTTTTTCAAAATAACATTGAATTTATTTAAACCTATTTAATATCACATTCATTTCATTTTTTTTTTTTTTTTTTCCTCTTTTTCTTTTTTTTTATATTTTATTTTTTTTGATCATAACTTCATAATTATGAATTTCACACTTTAATTAGTTGTAGATAATATATAATTAATAAAATAAAAAATAAAAAAACAAAAAAACAATTATAATAGTAACATTACATAAAAAAAAAAAAAAAAGAGAAATAACAATAAAAAAACGATAAGGTTGTCAATTAAAGTTAGTTCAATATTTAATAATACTCGAATTATTTATATAAAAATTTGTAAGGACCCTTTTGTGAAAAAAAAAAAAAAAATAAATGAATAAATAAAAAACCTATAAATAAAAATAATTACACTACCCATCTCTATCTATTTTTGAAAATTAAATAAATTATTATTTGTTTTAACCACACTCACCACTCACTCTATTTTTCTCACACTCCCCCACACCAGTTTTTATTTTTCCAATACAATTATTTTTTATATTATTTATACATAAAAATTTTAATGTGTAAAAAAAAATAAAAAATAAAAATAAATAAATTAATAATAATAATTAAAAAAAAAAAAAAAAAAAAAAAAAAAAAAAAAAAAAAGAATAATTCCATATATTTTTATTTCTCATTCATATCTATTTTTTCCAATTTTTTTTTTTTTAAAAAAAAAATTGTAAGAAATAATTTAATCTCAAATAATAACAATAATAATAGTAATAATAATAAAAATAAAAATAATAGTACCTAGTTAATTATTATTTTTTATTAATTTTGTTAGAGAGGAGTGTAGAGGCGGTAGTTGTTAGTATTAGTAGTGTAACAATAGCGTGTTTTTATTTATTTATTTCATTTTGATTGTCCAAAGAGTAATAACAAATTTATGGAGATTTCTTTTTTTTTTTTTTTTTTTAAACAAAAAAATTATCTATATGTATTAACGCTTTTTTTTTCCATTCTTTTTCAATAATTTATTTTTAGTTTTTAAAAACTTTTCAAAACGTGTCCAAAAATAATAATAATAAAAATAATATAATAATCCAATATTGGCACAAAAAAAAAAAAGGTAAGTTTTCATTGAAATCATAACTATTACTATTTGTTCATTGTATTTTTTATTTGAAAAAAAAAAAAAAAATTAAAAAAAAAAAAAAAAAAACCAAACTATTTTTTTAGTAATCAAATACTTTATTTTTGTTCATATTTTGTATGATTTTATTATAAAAATAAAAAATAAATAGTAAAAAATAATAAAAAAATGAAAAAGTAATAATATCATCATCACCATATTAATAGTAAAATTAAAAAAAATAAATAAAAAACAAAATTAACGCTTTCAATAATAAAATAATTAAAATGTTGTTATAACAATCAAAAAATTATTAAAGTCATCACTACTACCGCCTCCACAAAAATATACCACAATTTTTCAAAACCACACACACACACACATACATACATCAAACACCCCCATCAAATTGTTTAGATTTAGCACTTTTAAAGAAATATATGTGCATGCACATAAATTGTGTGAGGGAGTATGTGTGCGTGTGTGTTGTTTTGTGATTTTTAATTATTTTTTTATATTTTTTTTTAATAAGTTTGGGTGATATATATAAAAAATATAGGAAAAAAAAACAAACCACAATAATTTAGTAATAATAATTATTATATACATCACACTTATATACAACATTTATTTTAATTTTTATTTAATTATTTATTTTTATTTTATTTAAAATTTAATTTATTTATATATTTTTTTTTATTATTTTTTTTATTATTTAATTTTATAAATAATTAAACAATAACAACAAGAAAAACAACAACAGTTTTTACTTTATATTTTTTTTGTTGTAATAATAATAATAATATTTTTTTATTACATAATAAAAAATAAAACTATCAAATATATTTGTAATACCATAACCATATAAAATTAATAACATTTAGGGTAATAATTAAATTAACATAATCCCCAAAAAATTACCAAATTTTTTTTATTTATGTGTGTGTGTATGTGTGTGTGTGTGTGTGTGTGTGTCAATCAATTTTATTTATAAAATAATAAATTTTTATTTATTTAATATTTATTTATTTTAAAAATATTAACAATTAAAATTTTTTTTTTTTTTCTTAAAAATTTACTACTTATATTAACAATAACTCACTTCTATAGTAGTTCCCTTTATATATATTTATATATATATAAATATAAAAATACAAATATATAAATTCAATTTCTAGTCATAAGTAATAAATAATGGATAGAAATGAAGGGGGTGATTTCCCAATAAACACTCCCAACAATATAAATAGTAGTGGAGGTAGTAATAACAACAGTATGAATAATAGTAGTAATAATATTGGTAGAGATATTGGTAACAATCAAAGTAGTAGAAATTTGAAACCAAAGCCATCACAAAGTAATTTGAAATGGATAGCAAGAGATATAAAAAAGAAATCTGTTAGAAAAGACTCGGAGAGAAAGTTAAAGAGTAGTGGTGTTTTAAAGAAAAAGAATACTGTAATGGATTTCGGTGAGGATGATGGTGGTAGTGGTGATGATGGTAATATTACAGAAGGTTTACCAATTAGTGAAGGCATGGATGATGTACCATCATCTTCAAATTCACGTGGTGGTGGTAGCGGAAATGATGAACATAAGAAACAATTCCCAAAGGAAATGAATTCACCATCATCAGAGTATGGCACAACAAGTGGTGGTCAAAGATTTGATACATTGGTTGATCCTGACATTAGCTTAGCTGAAATGGAGGAGAAGATGCGTCAACATAAGATATATCAAGAACAACAGCAACAACAACAACAACAACAACAAAAACAAAAGGATAAAGATTTATCAACACAAAAGAAGAAACCATCATCGATGCAACTAAGTAAAAAGAAACATGTTGCCAAAGAAGATTCGGAAACTTTGGAAACCATCATTGGTGAAGAGAAGAAGGAGGTGGTGTTTGAAGTTAAACCTTACTTTTCACATGCAATTCTCCAAGCTACTATGGCAGTATTTTTAATTTGGAATATTTTTTACTTTGCCTATCGTGCTGGTTGGACAATGAACAAGACCGATTACATCACTTTCTCCTATTCAATTCTTTTCATCATTGTAGAGTTTGTCTCCTTCTTGGGTTCAGCATTACATTTGAATAACTTTACCAATCCATGTACTTTCATTTTGGTGGTAACATTGGAACAAATCCTTGCCAAGAGAAGAAAGAAGCATCCAACTGTTATGATGTACGTTTGTACTTACAAGGAACCACCATCAATTGTATCACGTACTTTTAGAACTGCAATCTCTATGGACTATCCAAGTGAGAATCTTTGGGTAGGTCTATTGGATGATTCTGTAAACTATCGTGAGTCTAGAGGTTGGGCACATCTTCAATCAGTTGAGAAGAATTTCCTCTATGTTCTCCTTCAAAAGGCTGTCTATTCGGTTCACAATATTCGTCCACCAGTTACCAGTCAACATGAAGATCCACATGGTATTCTCAATGAAACCAGTTCAAAGATTGAATCCTCTACCAAGGAGGTAATTGAGGCAGAGGTTCAATGGTTCATTGAATATTTCCTTTTGAATTCATGGTTTGGTGTCGGTCAAGAAATTCCAAGAGACGCTGATGATGCTGAACGTGCTTTAATTGCCAAGCTTCGTGATGATAATTTCTCTCCATATCGTACATTCACAAAGAGTGAAAGTGAAAAGATTTCGAACTTCACTATCGATTCTCTTCAATCATTATGGCATGGTTCCGCTTTCTTCCGTCCATTGATTCGTTCAATTCTTCTCAAGAAAGACTACGTTAGAAACTTTGTCTCTGAATTGAATAATCAACATCGTCTCAGATTCTTAAATACAGAAGCTTTAGCAATGGCACAATATCAAGTATTGATGATGGGTAGACAAGAGTTGCCATGGGATGAAATCTCTTCCGGTAATGTTCGTATCGATTTCGATACATGTGATGGTCCAATTGTCTCACCAAAATGTACCTATCTTCGTAGACGTAAACCACCCATTCCACATAACAAAGCAGGTAACATTAACAATGCACTCTTCAATGAATCAACCAAAGCCGACTATGAGTTCCTTGGTTTGTTGGATGCAGATCAACAGCCACATCCAGATTTCCTCAAGAGAGTTTTACCATACTTTTATAGTGACGAAGGTCAAGATTTGGCATTCGTTCAAACACCACAATTCTTTAGTAATATCTATCCAGTTGATGATCCATTAGGTCATCGTAATATGGAGTTTTATGGTCCAGTAATGGAAGGTCGTTCAGCCAACAATGCTTGTCCATTCGTAGGTACAAATGCAATTTTCAGACGTCAACCTCTCTACGATATTGGTGGTATTATGTATAACTCTGTAACAGAGGATATGTATACTGGTATGAAATTACAAGTAAGTGGTTATAAATCTTGGTATCACAACGAGGTCTTGGTAGTTGGTACTGCTCCAGTCGATCTTAAGGAAACATTGGAACAAAGAAAACGTTGGGCTCAAGGTGCCGTTGAAATTTTCTCTCTCACTCCTTGGGGTTACATTAGAGGTAAGCTTGGTTGGAGAAAGATGCTTTACAATCTTGATTCCTGTATCTATCCATTCCTTTCGCCAACTGCTTTCTTCTATGGTGCTTCACCTTTAATTATGAGTATTTGGACTGTACCAATCGTTGTAAAAGATCCAATCATTTTCATTCTCGTCGGTATGATTCCTGTAATGGTTTTACCAAGAGTCATTCAATACATGATTCTTAGAGCAAAGAGACCTTATGAAGCAGGTAAGAGTGGTCCATCACTTTGGGTAGAAGCTACTGATCTTTGGAGAGCAGAACAAACTTTCTTTGGTTTTGCTGGTACTTATATTTCATCTTGGAGAGAGGGTTCAGCTTCAATTGTTAAACTTCTCAAATCTAGAAAGATCAGTCGTCATAAGTTAGCCATGTGGAATTGGAAGAGAGATTTCGTAAAGAAACCAATCGTTTGTGAAGTATTCCGTCAATCTAAATTGGTCAACGAAAATGATAACGCCCAAGAATCAAGTGGTAAACATAAGGCTGAACAATCTTTCCGTACCTCAAACAAAGAATCTGATACCATTAAGAATTCAAGACTTTTCCTTCCAAACATTATTCTCTTTGTTGTCAATATCTTGGCTATGATGAGTGCTGTCCTTAGATTCAATTGTTTCCAAAATGATATGTGGTTGTTAGTTGTCGTAGCTGGTTTCTCATTCTCGACCTTATGGCATTTATGGTCTTTCATTCCAATGGCCCTTCGTCAAAGTGAAAAACAATGGCCATATGCCTCTTCATACCATGCTCACAATATCGTTTTATTCTTGGTACTTGGTTTCTTGGTATTACTTTTCGTAGATGTCAAAGTTTGTATTCCAAGAGTTGGTTAAAAGAAAAAAAAAACAAAAAACAAAAAAAAAACAAAAAAATATTATTAAAATTAATATCAACATTAATACTTTACCACCTTTTTTTCTCAAATAACAACATATGTTACATTAAAAAAAAAAAAAAAAAAAAAAAAAAAAATAAATAATAAAAAAAAAATATAAAAAAAAATACAAATCATTGTCTTTTTTTATTTTATTTAATATTTGATCAATTTATAAATATTCAATGGTGCATTTAAGTAGTAATCTGGGGATTTAATAATAAAATATCTTATTCATTTTGGTTTTGGGATTTATAAATTAAAGTAGAAAGCATATGATTGTATCCTTTTAACTTTGCATCTTTAATCATTAAATCTGAAATTTTAAAATTATAATCTGGGAAAGATTGAATTAATAATTCACAAAGTTTTAAAAAACCATTATTGAAGGACTCTGCGAAAAGAGAATCTTTGGTATTGATTGTAAATCTAAACTTTAAATGATTTAATAATATCCTTGACATTTCGAGGTTATTTTCTTGGAAAACAGTTTTTAACAATGGTGAATCAGTATCGGGGAATAATACTCTATCATTGTAGTTTTTGAGAATATGTTGAACGATTTGGAAATTATTATTTGAAACTGCAGATATAAATATGGGTTGAAAATCTGTATTTGGATTACTTTGCATAATAGCATTATCAACTTCTACTTCACTGAGAATGATTGACATGCATCTAATTGCCTTTTGTGAAAATATCGATGGGTAGAGTTCGTTTTTAACTCTTGGAATTTCTATCGATTGTTTTATTTGATCCAATTCTTTGAAAAATAAATCGACCCTTTTTATATTTAAAAAGTAGGATAAACAATGGTCAACTAAATGTTTACTAAAAACAACTGAAAAAGGACTTATTGGTAATTTCAATTCATTATATTTTAATAGAGAAGATTTTAGTAAAACTAAAATCTCATCGAATGATGAATTACATAATGTAGATAGAGTGATGTTCAAATTTTTTAAAGTTCTCAATATGTAAGGATATTCTCCTGTTCCTGTTACAATTGACGTTAAGAATGCTATATATCTATTATCAACGATTGATAAATGTCTAAACAATGTTATAAACATTGATTCTTTTGTTTCCCTTAATAAAAGTTGAGCTTCAATATCAAACTGATTCTCTTTAAATAAACTGTGAACTTTCAAAAGTTGTTCCTTTGTCATATCTTTCATTGATATCAACATTTTATAAAGTTCGCATAATACAAAAGTAAAGAATTGTTTTTGCTTTTCTCTTTGCTTTTCTATTTGGTACTTTTGTTTTTGCTTGATAATTTCATTTAACCAAAAGTTAATTGCTCCCACAATGTCACCAATACTTTGATTTGTTGATAGATATTCAATATCAAAATCCATATTATAGATTTTGGAATGGAAATTATCATTACATATTTTATTTCTATCACATTCAGTTATATCGAAATCACTGTATAAAATCCAATTCAATGCCCATACATTTAATTGACTAATTGAATGATACAATAATTTAATTGTGGCCGTTTCAAACATTGAAAATTTAAAACCAATTCTATCCAAACAATCATAATCTGGCTTTATAATTGTTATCTCTTTTAATAAATAATATAAAGCTACTTGAATTTCTGACTCATTTAAATTAATAGTGTTGTTATTGTTATTATTATTATTATTATTATTTTTTTTATTACAATTGTAAAAATTATAGATCATTGTAATAATTTCATTTAATGTTTGATACTGAAGAGATGGTATTTTAAACGTTTGAGGGTCACCATAAAAATGTGAAATGAGTAAAAAGTAATTTTCTAACACTTTAGAATTAACATTTATAACTGATGAAATAAATAATCTTTTCATTCTTAGTCTATCAGACTCTGATAATGGTATCAATTGATCAAGAGCATACTTTGCCATTTGAATTGATTTAAATTTTAAATGACCATCTTTTAATACAGAGTATAAGTTTGATTTGATAATACATAAACTATTTTTACTATTTTTAATTGTATTTGAAAGCCAATCAATTGATTGTTCATTTAATATCATTGGTCTATTATTATTATTATTATTATTATTATTATTATTATTATCATTATTATTTCTATTTTGTAAGTTATTTTCGTTTTTAATTACGAATAGGAATGGTAAGACAGGATGGAATTCAAGTGGGAGTTGTAAAATTTGCATTTCGTTTTTTGGTATTACGAGGATTAGTTTATTATATAGAGTGGAGGCATTATTATTATGTAATATAGAACGAATGATTTCAATGAAATCAAAAGGTGGAAAATTTGGTTCTGATCCAACTGAATAATATAATCTAATAAATTCTATCACCTGTTCTGGGTTTTTATAAACATAGTCTATTGGTGCTATAATTTTAAATCCATCTCTACCGTTACTATTATTGGTGTTGGTGTTGGTGTTGTTATTGTTGTATTTAACACTATTACTAAATGAATAAATATCATGTTGTTTCTTTCTTTTATCTTGGGTTTGTGATTGAAAATAATTATTTCGAATTAAAAATTTTAAAGCATTTATACTGTATTTTTTAATTGAATACTTATAAACTAAACCAAATTCATGATTTAAACCCTCAATTGGTTCATCATATTTTTCTAAATAATGGTCGTAAAAAAAAATGAATTCTTTTTTATTTCTATCATCACTATTATTATTATTATTATTATTATTATTGCTATCATCATTATTATTATTACTATTATTATTATCATTAAGACCTAAAAGAATGAATTTTTTTAAATCTTTTAACCATATATCTACATCACTTTCATAGTTGTTATAAAAATTATAACCATCCAATTGGCTCTCTTGTATTTGCTGTTTGGTTTGTTGTTTTAATAATGATTTTTTAATTTCAATTGAAAATGCATCATCGAATAAAATATATCTGAGTTGTCTTGGTGAAAATGACAATTGATAATTATTCTTTTTACACAAAAATAGCTCAATGGCATATGGATTACTGGTTTCAATTGATGTTTCTATTAAATCTTTTATTTCAAATTCATCTCTTCTATAATCCATTAATAATTTTAATAGCTTTTTAAATATTTTAATTTGATTTTCTTTTTTAATTTCTTCCTCGATCGTTGTTGTTTTCATCATTGTCTTTGTTGAAGCCATTAAGAAAAATTTTGTTATTGAAGACTTTTCAAAATGAATAATATCATTAAACTTTATTTTGTTTTCTATTAATGAATACAAGTTTTGTTGTAACATCCAATCGAATGAATAAATATTCTTTAATTTGATTCTATTTAAAACATGATACTTTTTATAATCTGTATAATGTATTTCAGTGATTTCAATTTGTTCTAATATCTTTCTAAATAGATATACATTTCTAATAACTTTCCAAAATAACAATTCAGTAGCCATTTTTGGTTTTATTCATCTTAACAAAAAAAAAAAAAAAAAAAAAAAAATTTAATAAAAAAAAAAAAAAAAAAATTTAGTAAATTTTTAAGAAAAGATAAAAATGAAATTTCTCAAAAAAATTTAATTTAAAATTTTTTTAAATAGGTATAATTTGTTTCGTTTATATGTTTTTATTTTATTTTATTTTTATTTTCAAAATTTAAATATCAATTTTAATGTATTTTTTTTTTTTTTTTTTTTTTTTTTTTTTAAAGACACATATCATTTTTTAATTTAAAATAAAAAAGTAAAAAAATGAAAAAAAATAAAAAACATTTGGCCCAAACTGTTCAAAATTTTAATTTTTTTAAAAAAAGTTTATCAGTTTCCACAAAAAAAATAAAAAAAAATAAAATAAAATAAAATTAAAATAAAGTAAAAAAATAAATAAAAAAAAATAATAATAAACTTTTAAAAAGAGGAATGCATTCATTATAACATAATACCCAACATAATTAAAAAAAATATAAAAAAAACAAACAAATAAATAATAATAATAATAGTAATAAAAAAAAAAAAAAAAAAAAAAGTAATAATAGTAAATAAAAATGATCCAAAATGGTATTAAACAAACTGTTATAACAAAAAAAAAGAGGATGAGTGCATTTTTCGAATCAATGGCCAACCAAGAACCACCAATAGAATTTACACAATCAATTGATGGCATTGAAAAAATAGTTACTGATTCTCAAACCTCAAATAAAACCAATATAAATAATAATACATTAGAGTCAATGATTGTGGAGGAAGATCCAAACTATGATAACATTATAAATCTATTCAATAGTAATACAAGTACATTTAAAAAAGATCTTTCACCAATTAGATATAGTTTTGGAAATGATTTAACATCGATTCTATTCCTTGCATTAATAGCTGTATTCATAATAATAATATCAATATCATTATTAAACTTTATTAAATCTTCATTATTAATGGTAAATTTTCGTATTATTATTATTATTATTATTATTATTATTATTTATTATTATTATTATTATTATTATTATTATTATTTTTATTATTATTATTATTATTATTATTACTATATCTTCACTATTAACTAATTATACTTTTTTTTCATTTATATTTTATATTATCCCTAGAAAGAATATTCTGAATTTAAATTTAAGATAAAAAAATATTTTATCAAATATATTGAAAGAATATTTTTTTGTTTTGGTATATTAGTTATGATATGGTATTCAGTTGAAAGTAGTGGATTAGTAAATTATTTAAGTTGGTTTTTTGATGAAAATCTATTAATTGGTTCGATAGATCTCTATAATAATAATATCATCATCAAAAATAATAATAATAATAATATTTTTTATAAAAGTAAATCAATACTTAGATTACCATTACAAATGAATACCAATAAATTCTTAAACACATCAATTCAAATCATAATAACATTATTAATTTATTATTCTTTCAACTATATTTACTTTTTATTTCAATCAATATTATTGAATAAATTAGAAAATAACAACAAAGATAACAATAATAATATTTCATTTTCAACCACATCATACATTTTAAAAAAATACATTCTATCGTTTAATAATATAAAAACCACTGATATAATGAATAATAATAATAATAATAATAATAATAATAATAATAATAATAATAATAATAATAATAATAATAATAATAATAATAATAATAATAATAATAATAATAATAATAATAATAATAATAATAATAATAATAATAATAATAATAATAATAATAATAATAATAATAATAATAATAATAATAATATTAGTGATAGTAATAATATAAAGAAATATATATTAAAATTTCAAAACGATTATATTGAAACAGTAATTGAAAGAATGCTTGAAATACCATGGATAACCATATTGGTTTTTTTATTGATTTCATGGCTATCGATTAGATTATATTTAGATCATTATGAAATTCATCTATTGACAGGTATGTGGAGTGTAGATAAAGTTCTATATACCATAACCTGTGTCTCTTTTGCTTCATTATTATCCTCTTCCATTTTGTTGATCTTTTCAATCTCATTTTTAAACTATAATAATAAAATTCTAAAGAATACAAATTATAAAAATCAACAAATACAACAACAACAACAACAACAACAACAACAACAACAACAACAACAACAACAACAACAACAACAACAACAGTCGCAATCAAAATTAAAACCAAAACAATCATCTTCTTCCTCTTCATCCACACCCCTATCATCTTCGTCATCGTCAGCATCATCGTTGAATAATAATAATAACCAAAAACAACAAACTGCAAATAAAAAGAAGAAACAAGTAACTTTTTTACAGCAACAACAAGCAAAATCATCAAAATCATCAACAAACTCTAGCAAATCACATGAAGAAGAAACAACAACAATTAACAATATTCAATCAAGCTCAAAAATGAATACAATTGAAAAGAAGCGTAATTTTAAACAAACTATTGAGTTTGATATTTTAGGTTTAATTTATATATTAAAGGTTATAACTATTGTTTGCGCAATATTATGTATAGTTTTATTCAATTTATCATTTATAATTAATAGTAATAATAGAAACTTTGGAAATCAAGGGAACTATGATACTGAATTACCTGATGTAAATGATAATGTAGAGGATATCAGTACTATAGCTCCAATCAATGTAACCAGTTTTTATGATATAAATGAAAATAACAATAAATCACGGACACAAACACAAACACATACACAAACACAAATTCAAAATAATACTCAAACCAATTCAACGGAAACATCCAAAATTTTAAATACAGAAGAAAATGATTTAACCACTATTATAAATAATAGTAGCAATAACGACTATGAATCTAATTTGGAAAATTATAATAACAATAGTAATAGTAATAATAATAATAACAGCTTTAATGTAAATTTGATTATTGAACAAATTGAAACCATTTTATTGAAATTTTCAAACGATAAGAATCAACTCATCTTGCTTGTTAATATCTTAATGATAATGATAATAACTTTTATTTTAAATCCAATGACTATGAGTATTTTACCATTAATCGATCACCTATCTACAATTAATAATCTTTGTGATAACTATGACGTCGAATCTTTAGTGGGTATCGATAATAATGACAACGATCATACCACTGATAATCACATCAGTGAAATTGAAGACAATGAAGATGGTGCAACTGCATCATCATTTAATAAAAATGTATCCCCAATAAAAATAGAATAAAATAAATAAATAAAATTTAAGATAGAAAAAACTAAATAGTAAAAAAAATAAAAATAAAAATAAATAATAAAATGAAAATTATCTCTCGTTTTTGCAATTTTTTTCACTTTTTTTTTTTTATTTTTTTTTTATATTTTTTTTTTTTCGAAATTTTTTTTTATTTTTTTTCATTTTCACCTTTCATTATCAGCGTTGATCAATCATCATATAAAATTTCTGTTTTTTTTTTTTTTTTTTTTTTTTATATAAATAGAACTATTGTACATATTAATAATAAATAGATTATTAAAAAAAAAAAGAACAGTAATATATTAGGAGCACAAAAATGTTAGGATTAAGAAAAATTTCAACTGGTAATAATAAAGCAGTCACTAGTTTTATTTCAAGAAATTATGTTACAGTCAAAAGAAGACCATCAACAAAAGTTGTTGGTGTAGAATTTGGAAAGAAACTTGATTTTAAAAATTTAGATAAAGTTGAACCAATTCAACCAAAACCATATACACCAACTGCAGCTCATCCAAATAATGATCAAAGATTAACAAATATAATTTCAAATAGAGATAAAGAAGATAAATTTTATTATTCACCAAATTTCTCTAAATTAGGTGTTTTAACAAATATAAATGAATTAAATGAAGAATGGGGTTATGTAAGGATTTTTTTTTTTTTTTCATTTTCATTATTCCTCAAGATTTTTTTTTTTTTTTTTTTTTTTTTTTTAATAAAAAAAAAAAAAGGAAGGAAGAACAAATGAATGAATTAATAGTGTGTGAATTGGGGTGAAATAATGAAAGAAAGAAAGAAAGAATTAATTAATTAATTAATTTTTTTTTTTTTTTTTATTTTTTTTTAATATAATTTTAGTTTAAAGGTGATGATAGAAAAGGAGCAGAAACAGGATCAACATTTACAATTTCAACTAAATCAAAGATTGAAATTGGTAAGAATGCAAATGGATTGAGTGTACCATTCCCACGTATATCAGGACAAGGAGCACCATTGGTATCTGTACCATCTATGCATGGTCAAACTTACAACAGAGGTATGTTGAATAATAGATCTACCTTGAATGCTTTGGATATGACAACTATGGGACAAATTGAACACTTTATTAGAATACAAATTGCAAATGATATCGTATCAGCCTACAGTATACATACAACAACACCAGGTGTAATTCAATGTGGTGGTTTAGATTTCATCAATTTGTACGAATCGAAAAACAATAGTCAATATTTGAGTACCTATTTTAAAAAGGTATCAAAGATGTTTTATTTGATGTCCATTGCACCAAAACCTCAAATTTCAATAGTCGATGGTTTAGCAGTTGGTGCTGGTGTTGGTTTGACTGCAAACTCTGGTTTCCGTGTAGGTAGTGAGAATGCAATCGTCACCGTACCAGATTGTGCTATTGGTTTCTTCCCAAACTCTGGTAATATTCGTTTATTAAATCGTTTAGAAGATGGTATTGGTCTCTATTTAGCTTTGACTGGTCGTCGTATTAGAGGTGTTGAATTGGTTCAAGCTGGTGTCACCGATTTCTTCATTCCAACCAATATGATTCCTTCTTTGGATGATTGTCTCTCTCGTTTACCATTAAGAAATCATAAGAGATTAATTGAAAATGTCATTGGTTGTACCACTCAAGTTTTCACCGAATTAAATGGTAGAGTAACTCATATTGAACAATACAGAGATGCCATCAAACGTTGTTTCGAAAATAAAAAAACAATTGAACAAGTCATTGATGCTTTAGAAAAAGAAGATGATAAATCTTATGATTGGGCACAACGTTGTATTAAAAATATTAATAGATGTTCACCAATTAGTATTAAAGTAAGGAGACAGAAAAAAACATATTGTTATATTTATTATTATTATTATTATTATTATTATTATTATTATTATTATTATTATTATTATTATTATTATTATTATTATTATTATTATTATTATTATTATTATTATTATTATTATTATTATTATACTAATCATTATTCTTTATGTTTTTTTTTATATTAGTTAACAATGAGATTATTTAATGAATCACCAACTGATATGCCATCTAATAAATATTATGAAAGAGATTACAATATTTCTTTGGCATTGGCAAGTGATACTGAAAGTGATCTTTGGGAAGGTATTAGATCAAATTTAATCGAAAGTAGAGAACCAGTTTGGAAACATAAATCCTATAAAGATGTTGATGATAAATTAATCGATGATATCATAAACTATAATCCAGAAGGACAAACAGCATTAAAATTAGCACCATTCAAAACTACCTATTTAATGTATGAAGATATTCTCAATGAATATTTCAACTCCAATCAATTCACTTTATCAGAAGAGGATCAAACTATCTTAACCTCTCACACTGGTTATCCTTTCACAAAGGATTATGAAGACTCTATAGAAATCTTCTACAAAGGTGGTCGTTCCGATGTTTACCAACAAGATAGAAATACCGCTGATATCTTCCGTGAAATGGATGAGATTGATGTGGCCACTTATTAAATTTAAAATAGTTTTTGGAAAAAAAAAAAAAAAAAAAAAAAAATATATATTAAAAAAAAAAGTAATAAAAAAAAAAAAAATTAAAAAATAAAATAAGAAAAATAATTTAGTAATATATTTTTTTTTTTTTTTTCATTGCAAACGATTGGTTGCATTTTTGGCCAATTTTATTTTTTTTTTCATTTTTTTTCATTTTATTAATTTCATTTTATTTTTTCATTAATTTTTTTTTTTTTATTTTTTTTTATTTTTTTTTATGTTCACACACGAAAGGAAAAGATAGAAATAAAGAAAGAGATAGAAAGAAAGAAGAGAGGGAGAGATATAGGTGAAATAATAAATAATAATAAATTTAAAAAATGTCGGCAGTACAAGCAATTATAACAACAGAAAAAGTATTACAAGCATTTATAGCATTTTCTACCAATTTATCAGTTATACCGGTTGTATATCATTGTTTAAAGAGAGGAAGTGCCTATGAAGGTATTGTTGGTATTTCATGCGCATTAGCATCGATGATGTATCACGTTGGTGAAGTGTTTGAAAATACATGGTGGTTTAAATTATCAGGTATGACATCAGGTCAATGGCATAGATTGGATAATGTTTTCACTATCTTAACATTCCAAGCATTATGTTTCTTTTTAATGGATATTCAAAGTCAGCAAACCATTGAACTATTACGTTGGTCATTTTTGGTTATTACATTGTATTGTCAAGAACGTGCACCATGGCAAATTGAATTCACAATTATCCCAATTGTTTCAACATTGATCCTTTTAATCATTCGTCATTCTATACGTAGAAAAATTCCAGATTGGATAAAAACAAAATTTTTCTTATATGGTTTTGGTTTCTTTGGTGTTGCTGCTTTCTTTTTCGCTCGTGGTTTAGATGATAATAACGATTATCTTCGTATCAATCATGGAGTTTGGCATTTCTTTATTGGTATTTCATTTTATTTCATTTTCCTTTCAAAAGAAAAATTAAATGAGAAAAACCTTTTACATGTAAGTTTTATTTTTTGTTTTTGCTTCATCACAATAGTAATTATAAAAAAAAAAAAGAAAAAAATTAATAACATTTTATTTTTATTATTTTTTTTAGAAAAACTTTTAAAAATACAAAAAAACAAAATAAATAGGAATTAAAAAAAGAATAAAAATAATAAAAATTGTAAAAATAATATTTAAAAAATTAGATTTTTTTATTTATTTAGATTAATTTTAAAAAACAAATAATTCGCCCTGAATAAGAGAATATAAAATTTGTTTCTGGTTGTATGTGAAAAAACTTATGCAATTTTAAAAAAAAAAAAAAAATTAGTATTGATAAAAAAAGAATTAATAATTTACCATAATTATTACTGCTTTAAGCAACTTTTTTCTGTGGGATATTTTTATGAAAACTTTTTTTCTATTATTTAATATTAGGTTTTGGGATTATCAAGTTTTTTTAAAATTTTGCGAAAAAAAGAAAAAATAAAAAATGCATTTGGGAAAAGGGGTTTTCACATAAAAAAAAAGATAACGAACAAAAATAAAAAAAAATAAAAAAATAAAATTTTTTTTTTAAAACAAATAATTCAAAAATATATTAAAAATAAACAAAAAACAAATAAATAAATTAAAAATAATATAAAATATGGTAAATAAATAAAAAAAAATAAGAAATTTAGTTTTGGTATCAAATCTTTTTCGCATTAAATTTTGCAAAAAAAAAAAAAACAGTTGAAAAAAAAAATAAAAAAAAATAAAAAAATAAAAAAATCATTTTCTTTCTCATCCAAATCAGAAATCACAACTTTTATACAGTTTTGTTATTATTTTATTTTTATATATTTTTTTTTAAAAAAACAAAAAAAAAAAAAAAAACAGCCACAAAACACATTAGCACTTTTCTTTTTTTTCATTTTTTTATTTTTTTATTCAAACACATTGGTATCTTAATTTTATTTTATAAATTTATTTAATAAATTTATTTATTAATTTATTTTATATATTTATATTTATATATATATATATATATATATATTTTATTTAATTTAATTAAAAAGATAAATATTTAATATTTTAAAAAAATGAATAGTAGTAATAATAAAATGATCAAATCAATAATTTCGTGTATAATAATTTCATTTTTAATGGCAAATCTATGTAATGGTATTAATATAAAAGGTGACGAACAAAAACAAGTGAATGTAATGAATTCACTACCAACGTTCCCTTATGATCAAGAGATAGCCGAAAGCTTTGTTCAATATGCATATGCTGCATATTGTTATGGACCAGATATTCAAAATTGGAATTGCACAACTTGTAAAAACATACCTGGCTTTAATATAATATCAGCAATTTTTAATATTACAACCAACACTCAAGCTTACGTTGGTTACACAAATAATCAAGTAATTGTCTCTTTTCGTGGTTCTATGGATGTTGGTTAGTATTAAATTTATTCAGTTTATTTTAAATCACCCAAATAGTTATTAACCAATAATCAATGAATAAATGAATTAATGAATAAATCAATCAATGAATTAATTAATGAATTGACCAATTAATCAATCAATTATTTAATTGAAAAAAATAAACAATGAAATAAATAGATTCTTGGATTACAAATTTCAAATTTTTAGAAACTATATACCCACCTTATCCACAAGCTAAAGTTCATGATGGTTTTTATAAGGGTTGGGCTGTAAGTATTAATAGTTTAATTGGAGAAAAGGAAATAAAAAAAAAAGAAAAAAAGAAAAAGAAAAAAATTAACTTAACCTAAATAAACAATTTTAAAATTATAGTCAGTTAGTAGTCAAGTTAAATCATCAATAGATATGGCATTGGCAAAATGTGGATCAAATTGTCAACAAATCTGGGTTGTTGGTCATAGTTTAGGTGCAGCATTGGCAACATTATGTGTCGCAGAAGTTCAAGGATGGTATACATTACCAGCATATTCCTATACATATGGTTCACCTCGTGTTGGTGATTCAAATTTCGTTGAATATTTCAATCAAATTCATAAGAATAATTATCGTGTTGGTAATTTTTTTTTTTTTTTTTTTTTTTTTTTTTTCTCTCAAAAGAAATTACAATTGGGAAGAAGTCATACTAATAAAAGTAATGATTCATTAGTTAATCAACATGATTTGGTTCCACATGTACCAATGGAAGGCTTATTAGATTATCATCATGTTCCAACAGAAGTATATTATCCCACCAATACCACATACATCGTTTGTAATGATAGTGGTGAGGACCCAATATGTTCAGATTCCGTTATAGGTTTAAGTATTTATGACCATCTCCATTACTTTGGAATTCCTTGTTGTTGTAAATAAAACTCCTATAAGTGAAATAATATTCATTTTATAGAAACCTATCAAATTGATAACGTTTTTTTAAATAGAGTGCTCTATCAATTTCACACTTTTTTTTTTTTTTTTTCAAAATTTATTCACAATTCAAATTTACAAAATTGGACTTTGTAATGGTGATGGATGTAAATTATTTAAACATAACCATCATTATAACAATAATATTGATGTTTATTTTTCAAACTTTGATGTTTTAAGTTAGAAAAAAAAAAAAAATACCAATTTCGTGTGTGAATTACATTTAAAAAAAAATATAAAAAAGAAAAATTAATACCATATTTTAATTTTTTTATAATAATTTTTATTTATTGTAAACACAGATTTGGTAAAAAAAAAAAAATGTTTATTTGTAGTCTACATTTTTATAAAAAAAAAAAAAAAAAAAAAAAAATATATTCACACCCCCAGACTACAAACAAATATATTTTTTTATGTCATTCTTTTTATTATTTTCTTCATTTTTTTCTTTGTATTTCAAATTATATAATTTAAAGAATGAATCTACATATTAAATTCTCACTGTTTTTTATATTTTTAAATCTCTTTACAAAAATTGGTAAATATTGCAAGTATTGTAAAAGATAAGCTTTTTTTACTAATAATACATTTTTTTATAAAAAAAAGTCTTTTCAGCTAGACTCTATTATTATGACACAAATGAAATTAGAAACCCAGATTTTGATATGGTAACCTTTTTTTTTTTGCGTAAAAAAATAATAAAAAAAAAATTAATATTAAATATTTTTTTTATAAAAAAAGGATTTAGTTCCAGATAATACATACAATTCCGATGTTGTACCTACGATTTCTTATGTGAGCCCAGCATTAGGTTATGGTCTTAAATATCCTTATGGTGATAACCCAACATATGATGGGACTGATACATATTTATTGGTAAATTTTTATTTATTATTGCAAGAAGAAAATAAGATTAAACTATTTCTTTTTTTAAAGATTTTAAACTAAAATCAATACTATTTTATTTTAAAATAGATTAACAACCAAACAACATTTAATAAATGGAGTTTTGATGATGATCCACAATATAATTCTGTAGGGGAAGGTAGTTTTTATATTGAAAAAAAGTTTTACAGTGACCATTTTTTCCCAGGTAATTATAATTTTTTTTGATCAAAAAAAAAAAAAAAATACCAAACAAACAAAAAATATTAAATAGTTCTTTGACTAAAAAAAATTAAAACAGTTGATGATTTAGGATTTGGTAATGAAGGGGCCGATCATAATTATAAATGGTGCGTTGGCATTGAACTATTTACTAGATTCTATAAACTAGAGGCACCATTTAAGGTGCGTGTGTCTCATTCTGATGATTTATTCTTTTACGCTAATGGAAAGTTATTATATTCATACGTTGGAATAACAGAAAGGGAAAGTGTTACATTTAATTATAATGATTTTTATTTTCCAGGAGGAGAAATACAAACAGTGATTTTTAACTGTAATAGAAAATTTAGACCTGGATATCATCTCTTTGAGTAAGTGTTTTAATAACCTCTTGGCCATTAAATAAACAGATAATAGAATACTAATTAATTTAATAACAAAATAAATAGGATAGATGCTGATTATAGAATTGATTGCCAATTTTTTGATATATGTGGTACTTGTAATGGTAATGGTTCAAGTATGTAATTTTTTATTAAAAATATATATAAATATAACTATAATTAATATCAATAATATTCATGTTTTTACTTATTTTATTAAAAAAAGCATGTATATGTAATTCCAATTGGTGTAGCAATGATGAATACCTTTGTTTAAAGAGAGATTGTATTGATCAATTTAATTGTAGGGAGTCGGATTTGAATTGTACTGAAGAATACCCAGACAACAAATGTATTGCTCAATCGTGTCAGTTGTTTGGTGGTTGTACTTCTATTTCATGTGATGATCATCATCCTTGTACAATAGATTCTTGTGTTCCGGCTATAGGTTGTATCCATGTATTGATTCCAAACTGTATTCCATGTGATGATGTTGGATGTGTGACTACAGATCTATGTGAGCCACAAGAATGTGACCCACTAGTAATGGGTGCATGTGTTACCAAACCAATCAATTGCACTCATATCAATCCATGTATTATAGGTACATGTAATTCGACAGATGGTCAATGTACTTATGTTGAAATTATTGATTGTGGCTCATCAAGTTCCATTGAATCTAGTGAAGAGACAACTACAACAACTTCAACCACCGCTTCAACCGCTTCGACAACCGCTTCAACCACCGCTTCAACAACCGCTTCAACAACCGCTTCGACAACTGCTTCAACAACTGCTTCGACAACTGCTTCAACAACTGCTTCAACAACCGCTTCAACATCCGAAACAACCGGTTTGACAACTTCAGTTAGTACAACTTCAACTTTAGGAACAACATTATCTTCAACTTTAGGAACAACGTTATCTTCAACTTTAGGAACATTATCTTCAACACTATCATCTACATCAACTTCAACATCATCAACATCAGGCCTTACAACATCATTACCACATGACCCATGTGCAAACAGAAAATGTGGAAAAGGTGAACGTTGTTATAATGTTAAAGAAAGGGCAATATGTGTTAAAACAAACTGTTTATCATGTGAAGATTTAAACTGCCAATCACAAGGTTTAAAATGTATCTCATTCAAACTTGATAAACTTCCAAATGATTTATGTAATGATTGTTGTGAATATGGTGCTACATGTTCCCATTAAAATTAAATAAGTTAAAAATAATCTAAAAAAACATTTCAATATTCAAAAATTAAAAGTTTTCTATTAAAAATATTTCAAAAAAGAATTAATTTGTGTACATAAATGATAAATGTAAATTAAAATTCATTATTATTTATTTTAGTATTATTATTATTAGTATTATTATTATTATTAGTATTATTGTTACTATTACCTATTATTATTATTACTATTATTATTATTAGTATTGCTATTATTAATATTATTGTTATTATTAGTATTGCTATTGTTATTAATACTGCTTCTTTTTACTTTGTTTTTATATTGTCTACATTTTAAATTATCTAAAAAAAAGTAAAAAAAAAATGAAAAAAAAAAAAGTGAAAAAAAAAAAGTGAAAAAAAAAAAATAATAGAATAATAAATAAAATAAATTAAAATAAAATAAAAATGAATTTTACATAAATAATATTAAATTTATATAGTTAATTTTAAAAAGGGAAAAAAAAAATCACTAACATGTGTAGTGAAATTTTTTTTTTTTTTTCACTAAGAGCTGTAGTGTATTTTTTCATATAATACCCTACAACACATTTCAATATTCAAAAATTAAAAGTTTTCTATTAAAAATATTTCAAAAAAGAATTAATTGTGTACATAAATGATAAATGTAAATTAAAATTCATTATTATTTATATTAAATTTAAAATTTAAAATTTAATAATAATTTTAATTTAATTTTGGTTTTTTAATTTTTTTTAATTTAAAATTTTTTTAAATTTTAAATGTTTATTAACCTCAGCTTATATAAGATATATTTTTTTTTTTTTTTTTTATTTTTTGTTTTTCACATTGACATTTATAAATATTTAAAACATTATAAAATAAATTATCTAACAAATAACAATAATAAAAATAAATAAATAAATAAAAATAAGGACGAAAATAATGTAAACAATCATAATTACAGAGACTAAAAAATCATTATTAAGAAAACTATTCCATTATTAATATATAAGGTGATGAAAATGAAATAAAAAACATCGATCCATCAAATAATATAAAGGTGGTAATCAAAAACCAATGTTTCAATTTTAATATGGGGTATGTTTTTTTCGTTTATTTTTTTAATTTTGAAAATATGGAATATATGCTGTGGGTATGAGTTAATAGTTTTTTTATTTTTTATTTTTGTGATATTAATTTTTTTTAATTTAATTAA
Organism: Dictyostelium firmibasis; assembly: GCA_036169595.1. Classification (NCBI taxonomy): domain Eukaryota; phylum Evosea; class Eumycetozoa; order Dictyosteliales; family Dictyosteliaceae; genus Dictyostelium; species Dictyostelium firmibasis. The sequence goes on from CM069769.1 coordinate 1,174,541, forward strand.
AATCATTCATCCAAATGTTTAAAAAAAATTGGGGTTACATTTTTTTTTTTACCCACAACAAAAGTGTGTTTGTAAATTAAAAAAATTATGTAAAAAATTAAAAAAAAAGTAAATAATAAAAAATTTTATAATATCAATTTTTTTTTATCATGTTGATGTGAATATAACTTTTATTTCCATTGTCTTTTTACTTAATAAATTATGGCTGGAAAATTTGTAGTCTGTGGGTGAATAAATAATTTTTTTTTTTTTTCGATACATTTTTTTTTTTTTTTCTGATACATTTTTTTTTTTCATTATTACATTTTTTTTTTTTCATTTAATTATAACTGCTCTTTAAAGTAAAATGTATCCTAATAAAAAATTCCCACTGTTTTTTCTGTTATTAAATCTCTTAATAAAATTTGGTAAATAAATAAAAAATTATTACAAAAATAAGGTATTTTTACTTAAATATATTTTTTTTCTTATATATATAGTCTTTTCAGGTGAATTATATTATTATGATACTACTACAGCAAAAAATCCGGATTTTGATTTAGTAACTTTTTATTATTATTATTATTATTTTTATAAAAAATATTTAATGTTAATTTGTGTTTTTTTTTTTTTATTAAAATAGGATCAGGTTCCAGAGGATACATATGTATATAGTTTTAATCCCAATATAGGTTGGGGAGGAAAAGGTGCTGGTCTAGAATATCCCTCCGGTAATAATCCAACATTTGATGAATCAAATACATATATATTAGTAAATTATAATTATTTTTTAAAGAAAAAAAAAAAAATTAAACTAAAATTTTTTTTTTTTTATTAAAAAAATAAATATTAATATTAATATTTTTAAAATAGGTTCATAATCAAACAACTTTTGATCACTGGACATTATTAGAAGATTTTGAATATAATTCTTTTGGACAAGAATATTATAATTATGTTCAATATTTTTACACTGACCGATTTTTTCCAGGTAAATATCATTTTTAACAATATTAAAAAAAAACCATTTAATAGTGTTAAAAATCTCTAACTATTATAAAAAATAATAAAATAGTTGATGGCAAAGGTTTTGGTGACGATGGACTAGATCATAATTATAAATGGTGTATTCGTATTGATCTAAAAACTGAGTTCCCAGATCCAATGATACCATTTCAAGTGAAGGTGACTCATTCTGATGATTTATTCTTTTTTGTCAATGGTGTATTACAATATTCACTACTTGGAGTAACTGATATTTCAGAATTTACATTAGACTATAATTTATTTTATCAACCAAAAATGCCCGTCTTAACTCAAATTTTTAACTGTAATAGAAAATATAGAGCTGGATATCATCACTTTGGGTAAGGATTTTAAAATTATATAAAGTAGTATATAGAAAAAAGCAGAAATTATTAATTTAAATTAAACTATAGACTAATTTCTGATTATCCACTTGATTGTAATCATTTTGATCAATGTGGTGAATGTAATGGTGATGGATCGTGTATGTATTCTTTTTTTTTAAAAAATATAGCAATAATTAATAATAATATTGATATTTTATTTTTCAACTTTTTAAAACAGCATGTCTATGCAATACCAATTATTGCTACAATGATGAATACCTTTGTAAAAAGAGACAGTGTATTGATCCAATTACTTGTTTTGATTTTCCATTCAATTGTACTGAAGAATACCCAGGTGATCTTTGTATTTCTCAAACGTGTCAGTTATATGTCGGTTGTGAATCTACTGCTATATCATGTGATGATTCTAATCCATGTACAATAGATTCATGTGATTCAGCTATAGGTTGTATAAATGATTTGATTCCCAACTGTATTCCATGTGATAGCTCTCAATGTTTGACTACAGATCTTTGTGAACCACAAGAATGTGATCCACTATTAATGGGCATATGTGTTTCTAAACCATTGAACTGTACTCATATCAATCCTTGTATTTTAGGTGAATGTGATTCATCAACTGGTCAATGTATTTATGTTGAGATTGTTGGTTGTGGTGGTTCGTCAGGCTCCATTGAAGATTCTAGTCAAGAGTCAACAACAACCGCATCAACAATAGGTTCAACAACCTCATCGACAGTGAGTTCAACATCATCCACCTCCACAACCATCTTTTTCTCTACAACTGATTTTTTAGGTTCAACAATTTCACATGTAACAACAGGTTTACCAACATCAACATCTGGAACAACAGGTTTACCAACAACAACATCCGTTAGTACAACCTCAGAAACTGGTGGTGGAACTACATCACCAACTTCAACAACATCTGTTACCATCACAACCACATTTTCCTCTACAACCACATCATTGGGCTCAACTATTTCATCTACAACAGAAACAGTATCATCAACAGGTGGTGTTTCAACAACCAGTTCAACTCTATCGTCTACATCGGGTGTTACAACATCATTACCACATGATCCATGTGTAAGCAGAAAATGTGGAAAAGGTGAACGTTGTTATAATGTTAAAGAAAGGGCAATATGTGTTAAAACAAACTGTTTATCATGTGAAGATTTAAACTGCCAATCACAAGGTTTAAAATGTATCTCATTCAAACTTGATAAACTTCCAAATGATTTATGTAATGATTGTTGTGAATATAGTGCTACATGTTCCAATTAAAATTAAATAAGTTAAAAATAATCTAAAAAAACATTTCAATATTCAAAAAATTAAAAGTTTTCTATTAAAAATATTTCAAAAAAAGAATAAATTCTCTCTATATTTTTTTTGTAATTTTATTAATTTTTTTTGGCTTTTTTTAATCGGTTGGGTTGATGTTTTTTATTTCTTATTTTTTTTTTTAGTAATAGTTTTTTCATTTTTATTATAATTATTTTTTTTAAAAATATATAATAATAAAAATACTTTATAGATCTATGCTTTTGATGTTATTCACTTTTTTATATTGTATTATAGAAATAGATTTTTGTTTTCTTTTTCTTTAACAGATATCTCTTATATTTTTTGTGATTATTATAATAAATTAACTACATATATTGTTTTTTTTTTTTTTTTTTTTTACTAAATGTTTTATGTGTACATAAATGAGAAATGTTAATTAAAATACATTATTATTTATTTTAAAATTAATTAATAAATTTAATAATAATTTTAATTTAATTTTGATTTTTTTTACATGAAAAAAATTTTTAATTTTAAAAATTTTATTAACCTCAATAGAAACAAAATATTTTTTTTTTTTTTTTTTGTTTTTCACATTATAAATATTTAAACATTATAAAATATATTATCTATCAAATAACAACAATAAAAATAAATAAATAAATAAAAATAAGGACGAAAATAATGTAAACAATCATAATTATAGAGACTAAAAAAATCACCTCCATCTACTATTTTTTTTATTTCAATAATAATCATTATTAAGAAAACTATTCCATTATTAATATATAAGGTGATGAAAATGAAATTAACAAAACATCGATCCATCAAATAATATAAAGGTGGTAATCAAAAACCAATGTTTCAATTTAAATATGGGGTATGTTTTTTTCGTTTATTTTTTAAAATTTTGAAAATATGGAATATATGCTGTGGGTAAGAGTTAATAATTTTTTTTTCACTATTTTTGTGCTATTAATTTTTTTTTTCAATTAAAATTGTAACATTTTTTTTTTTTTTTTAACCCACTACATAATCGTGTTTGTAAATTAAAAAATTATGTAAAAATATTAAAAAAAATAAAAACAAAAGTAAATTATAATATCAATTATTTTTCATGTTGATGTGAATATTACTTTTATTACCATTGTTTTTTTTACTTTGTAGTCTGTGGGGTGAATAAATAATTTTTTTCATTTTTTTATTTTTTTTTAATACTTTTTTTTTTTCATTGTCACTATTATTTTTTTCATTTAATTATAACTGTTCTTTAAAGTAAAATGTATCCCAATAAAAAATTCCCACTGTTTTTTCTGTTATTAAATCTCTTAATAAAATTTGGTAATTAAATAAAAACCATTCCAAAAATAAGGTATTTTTACTTATATATATATTTTTTTTCTTATAAATAAAGTCTTTTCAGGAGAATTATATTATTATGATACTACTGCAGCAAAAAATCCGGATTTTGATTTAGTAACTTTTTTTTATTATTTTTATTTTTAAAAATATTTAATGTTAATTTGTGTTTTTTTTTATTAAAATAGGATAACGTTCCAGAGAATACATATGTATATAGTTTTAATCCCACAATAGGTTGGGGAACAAAAGGTGCTGGTCTCGAATATCCTTCCGGTAATAATCCAACATTTGATGAATCAAATACATATATATTAGTAAATTATAATTATTTATAAAAGAAAAAAATACAACTAAATTTATTTTTTTTAAAAAAAATAAATATTAATAATATTTTTAAAATAGGTTCATAATCAAACAACTTTTGATCACTGGACATTATTAGAAGATTTTGAATATAATTCTTTTGGACAACAATATTATAATTATGATCAATTTTTTTACACTGACCAATTTTTTCCAGGTAAATATCATTTTTAACAATATTAAAAAAAAAACCATCAAATTGTTGAAAATCTAACTATTGTAAAAAAACAATAAAATAGTTGATGGTTTAGGTTTTGGTGACGATGGACTAGATCATAATTATAAATGGTGTATTCGTATTGATCTAAAAACTGAATTCCAAGATCCCATTGTACCATTTCAAGTGGAGGTGTCTCATTCTGATGATTTATTCTTTTTTGTCAATGGTGTATTATATTATTCACTACTTGGAGCAACTGATATTTCACGATTTTCATTGGACTATAATTTATTTTATCAACCAAAAATGCCCGTCTTAACTCAAATTTTTAACTGTAATAGAAAATATAGAGCTGGATATCATCACTTTGGGTAAGGATTTTAATATTATATAAAGTAGTATATAGAAAAAAGCAGAAATTATTAATTAAAATTAAACTATAGACTAGTTTCTGATTATCCACTTGATTGTCATTTTTTTGATCAATGTGGTGTTTGTAATGGTGATGGATCGTGTATGTATTCTTTTTTTTAAAAAAAAATATAGCAATAATTAATAATAATATTGATATTTTATATTTCAACTTTAAAAAAGCATGTCTATGTACTACAAATTATTGCTACAGTGATGAATACCTTTGTATAAAGAGAGAGTGTATTGATCCAATTACTTGTTTTGATTCTGCATTCAATTGTACTGAAGTATACCCAGGTGATCTTTGTATTTCTCAATCGTGTCAGTTGTATGCCGGTTGTGCTTCTACTGCTATATCATGTGATGATTCTAATCCTTGTACAATAGATTCATGTGATCCAGCTATAGGTTGTATAAATGATTTGATTCCCAACTGTATTCCATGTGATAACTCTCCATGTTTGACTACAGATCTTTGTGAACCTCAAGAATGTGATCCACTATTAATGGGCATATGTGTTTCTAAACCATTGAACTGTACTCATATCAATCCTTGTATTTTAGGTGAATGTGATTCATCAACTGGTCAATGTATTTATGTTGAGATTGTTGGTTGTGGTGGTTCATCAAGCTCCATTGAAGATTCTAGTCAAGAGTCAACAACAACAGCATCGACAGTGGGTTCAACAACCTCATCGACAGTGAGTTCAACATCATCCACCTCCACAACCATCTTTTTCACTACAACAGATTTTTTAGGTTCAACAATTTCACATGTAACAACAGGTTTACCAACATCAACATCTGGAACAACAGGTTTACCAACAACAACATCAGTTAGTACAACCTCAGAAACTGGTGGCGGAACTACATCACCTACTTTAACGGCATCTACAATTTCATCAACAGTGAGCTCAACAACATCTGTTACCATCACAACCACCTTTTCCTCTACAACCGCATCATTGGGCTCAACTATTTCATCTACAACGGAAACAGTATCATCAACAGGTGGTGTTTCAACAGCCAGTTCAACTCTATCGTCTACATCGGGTGTTACAACATCATTGCCACATGATCCTTGTGCAAACAGAAAATGTGGAAAAGGTGAACGTTGTTATAATGTTAAAGAAAGGGCAATATGTGTTAAAACAAACTGTTTATCATGTGAAGATTTAAACTGCCAATCACAAGGTTTAAAATGTATCTCATTCAAACTTGATAAACTTCCAAATGATTTATGTAATGATTGTTGTGAATATAGTGCTACATGTTCCAATTAAAATTAAATAAGTTAAAAATAATCTAAAAAAAACATTTCAATATTCAAAAATTAAAAGTTTTCTATTAAAAATATTTCAAAAAAAGAATAAATTCTCTCTATATTTTTTTTGTAATTCTATTAATTTTTTATGGCTTTTTTTAATCGGTTGGGTTGATGTTTTTTATTTCTTATTTTTTTTTTTATAATAGTTTTTTCATTTTTATTATAATTATTTTTTTTAAAAATATATAATAATAAAAATACTTTATAGATCTATGCTTTTGATGTTATTCACTTTTTTATATTGTATTTTAGGAAATAGATTTTTGTTTACTTTTTCTTTTATAGATATCTCTTATATTTTTTGTGATTATTATAATAAATTAACTACATATATTGTTTCTTTTTTTTTTTTTTTTTTTTACTAAATGTTTTATGTGTAGACATCTTTATTTTGTGTACATAAATGAGAAATGATAATTAAAATACATTATTATTTATTTTAAAATTAATTAATAAATTTAATAATAATGTTAATTTAATTTTAATTTTTTAATTTTTTTTGAATGAAAAAAATTTTTAATTTAAAAAGTTTTATTAATATTAACCTCAATAGAAACAAGAAATTTTTATATTTTTTTTTTTTGTTTTTCACATTGACTTTTATAAATATTTAAACATTATAAAATAAATTATCATTCAAATAACAACAATAAAAAAAAATAAAAAAAAAAAGGACGAAAATAATGTAAACAATCATAAATTATTTTAAATGAAAAATGTTATTTTATTTTAACTATATTAATTATTTAATTTTAATGGGAACATGTAGCACTATATTAATTATTTAATTTTAATGGGAATATAGTGCTTCATGTTCCTATTAAAATTAAATAATTAATATAGTTAAAATAAAATAACATTTTCATTTAAAATAATTTATTTTTTCAAAATTTATTTATTATTATTATTAAATATTATTAGGATGAACTATTAATTTTGGTACTTCATAATAATACCCAATGAACCAATTACAAATAGGAGACCAATCAAAGCACCAAAACTTAGTAGTGTTCCTCTTAGCACTCCGCCAGGGTATTTTTCAATTCCTCTAGGCTTTTCAATATGTTCCCAATTATATAGTAATCCTTTCATATTAATTGCTGAACATTCATCCGATGTTCCTTGGTCAATACAATTTTGAAGTGAAGGTATAATTGAAATTTCTCCACCATTGATTTTATATGTAAAATTATTTGAACAATTTATAATTGGCTCACATATTTGATTACAAGGTGGATTGACTTTTTTGGTTGAAATAAAACATTTTAATTTACATTCCATTTTAAAATTTTAAAAAAAATATTAAAAAAAAAAAACTTACCTCCACTTTTTATAAATGTATAACTACACATATAAGTTGCAAGATATGTTGCACAATCAATTTTAGAGTGTTTTTCATATTGGTAAGAGTTGGTACCATAAATGGTTGCATAAATAAATTCATCCAAAAAAAAACCATCTTTTTTTGCAAATGGTGAAACTTGGAAATATCCAGCAGTTTCATTAGGAATTAAATACTTTTTTGGATGATTTTCATTTTCAAATCTAAAATAGTGTCCTTGAAAATCAACATTATATATACCCTTTAAAAAACAAAGCTTAGTGTCTCCTATATCAACCTTTATAGGATAAATAACCCCTTTAACAACACCTAAATTTTTAAAAATTTAATTATTACTATTGAAATATTTATTTATATATATATATATTAAAAAAACATACCTATTAATAAAATTAATAATAAAAAATTTATAAAATTAAGAGACATTTAAATATTTTTTTTGTACCAATAAATGTTTTTTTCATTTATTTGTCTTACTTTTTTTTTATTTTTTTGTTTTTACTTTTTTTAATAAAAAAATAAAATAAAATTAAATAAAATAAAAAAAAAAAAATAAAAGATTTTAAAAAAAAAAAATTAGTAAAATAATAAATAATATAAGAATTATTATATAGTGTGGGTAAAATTTAAATCTCTTATTTGGTAAAATTAGCAAAAATTCAAATTCATTTATTTTATAAATTATAAATGATTTATAACTGAATAGATTCATTCTAGTTTTATTTTTTTAAATCTGTTGTTTATTAAAATGAATGGCCAAGTTGTTTCAAAGACCAAGAATCAATCATATTGCATGGAAGAAACAATATTTGGCCAAAGGTCTAAATTTGAAAATCAAAACTGTCCCATCTCAAAAAGACTAGTTTCGATCTGTGCAGGGAAAATGATCGAGATTTAAGTTTAAAAAATAGTTAAACTCAACTATGTGTTCAAATATCACCCCGTGCAATAAAAAAAGTGCATGATCAAACATATTTTATAGTTTTTTTTTTAAGATTGGGTACAAGAGACCGAAATGGTCACGTATGAAGTCCATTTAATTTATAAAAAAACACTTGGTGTGGTAGGTGAATATTTTTTTATTTTAAATTTTCGATGGGTTTATTAATTATGATTACATTTTTATTTTTATATAATATGTATTATTAAGTTATTTATTATATTTACACTGGTATTATTATTATTATTATTATTATTATTATTATTATTATTATTATTATTATTATTATTATTATTATTATTATTATTATTATTATTATTATTATTATTATTATTATTATTATTATTATTATTATTATTATTATTATTATTATTATTATTATTATTATTATTATTATTATTATTATTATTATTATTATTATTATTATTATTATTATTATTATTATTATTATTATTGTTCCACTATTATTTTATTTTATTATTTAGTCATCGTATTTTTGCTCCTATATTCCCAAAATATAAAGGTAATAAATTTATTTATTTTGGAATTTCATGATGATACCTAATGAACCAATAACCAATAAGAGTCCAATTAAAACGCCAAAACCTAATAATGATCCTCTTACTAAACCACCTGGATGAACATCAGCATCTGGTAAAATTACAGTGACTACTTTGTGTTTCCAATCGCCCATAAAACCTATCATATTGATTGCTGAACAATTTGATTGATCTGAACCCTGGGCCAAACATTCACTGAGATTTGGTGCAATTACTACACCAGAGTAACTGAAATTACCTGCACAAGAAATTGGTTCGCAAAGTGAATTACATGGGAGTTCATCTTTTTTACATACATTAAAATAAAAAAATAAAAAATAAAAAAATAAAAAATTAGTAAGATTCTGTCAACTAACTAAAAATAAAGTGAATAATGAGATGTTGGTGTTGGTGTTGGTGTTAGTGTTAATAAACCTACCTTGATAAACAAAGGTGTAACTACACATGTAGGTTGCAATGAATTGAGCACACGAGATAGTAGAGTTTGGTGCATATTCATAAGAACTATCATTGTAGAGTGAATTGTATATGAACTCATCCAAGTGGAAGTTTGCATTTCTTCCTGCTTGATTAATGTACCAGATACCATCTGTTGTATTTTGAATAATATAAGCTTTTGCTAATTCAGCGTTTTGAAATTTAAAAAATGGACCATCAACATTAACAGTATAGGTTGAATTTTGTACAACACAAAATTTTGTATCTGGTGTCTCGATTTTAATTACAATAGCGTTAACAGTGCCTAATTTATTATGATTTTGTTTATATTTATATTATTTTTTTTGTATGTTAATAATAATAATAATAATAATAATAATAATAATAATAATAATAATAATAATAATAATAATAATAATAATAATAATAATAATAATAATAATAATAATAATAATAATAATAATAATAATAATAATAATAATAATAATAATATAATAATAATAATAATAATAATAATAATAATAATAATAATAATAATAACAATAATAATAATAAAAGTGATATAAACAATCATATACATACAAACTGATACCAAAAAACATAATAGTGTTATAATTTTGAAAAACATTTTTTTTTTTTTTTTTTTCTTTCTTTTTCTTTTTCTTTTTATTTTTATTTTTATTTTTTGTTTATTTATTTATTTTTTTTTTAACTTTTAAATAAATAAATTTCTATGTGATTGATAGTATTATTACAATTCAAAAAAAAAAAAAGGTTGCAAATTTTTTAAAAATAAAAAAAAAAAAAATCGCAAAAACCAAAAAAAATTTTAAAAAAAAAAAAAAATAAATAAATTAATTTAAAATATTTACACACACCAAACGGACCAAACGAATAAATTTTTTAAAAATAAAAAAAAAAAAAGATTTTTTTAGTTTTAAAAAAAATCTTTGTTTATAGGTTCATTAAATACAAAGTAACCTTTTTCTTAATGAATCATTCTATTTTTATTATTTTTTTTTTTTTTTAAAAAAATTTAAATATTCTTTTATTCATTTTTTTTTTTTTTTTTTTTTTTTTCTTGATTTCTATTTAAAAAAAAAACAATTAATATCAATAGTTAAACTATTAAAATCCAACTAAATTGGATTGTATTGAACATTAATTAGACGAAGGGAAAACTCGCAAAAATTCGCTATCAATCACCACATGATCATAGACGGATTTTTTTTTTTTGATTTTTTTTTTTTTTTTTTTTTAATTTTTTTTTTCAATTTAACAATTTCATTTTTAGTTTTTCATTTTTTTTATATTTTCTCCAAGGCAATCCAATAGAAATGACAACTACAAATTGGAGTTTAAAAGTAGATAGAGGTAGACAAACTTGGGAACACTCTCAAGAGAAAAAAGAAGCAACAGATGTTGATATTCATTTATTAAGATTAAAAGAACCAGTATGTTAAGATTATATTATATTTAGTTTTTAAAAAATAAAAAAGGAAAGATACCTAATTTCTTTTTCTTTTTTTTTTTTTCTTTCTTTCTTTTTTTTTTTTTAAAAAAAAAATAAATAAATAAAGGGAACACATTGCCCAGAAGGATGTGATTTAAATAAAGCAAAAACACCACAACAAGCAATTAAAAAAGCATTCCAATATTTCTCAAAAGTCCAAACTGAGGATGGTCATTGGGCAGGTGACTATGGTGGTCCAATGTTTTTATTACCAGGTTTAGTCATTACATGTTATATAACAGGTTATCAATTACCAGAACCAACTCAAAGAGAAATCATCAGATATTTATTCAATAGACAAAATCCAGTTGACGGTGGTTGGGGTCTGTAAGTAATTATGTTTTTTTAATTATTTTTTATATTTTTTTTTATTATTATTTAAATTCTATTTTTTTTTTTAAAAAAATTATTATACCCTCTCACTCTTGATCATATATTATATTGATATTAATAAATTAAAATCTCTATTTTTTTTTTTTTTTTTTTTTTTTTTTTTTTTTTTTTTCATCAGCCACATTGAAGCACATTCAGATATTTTTGGAACAACATTACAATATGTTTCATTAAGATTATTGGGTGTACCAGCAGATCATCCATCAGCAGTAAAAGCAAGAACATTTTTATTACAAAATGGTGGAGCAACAGGTATTCCATCATGGGGTAAATTTTGGTTAGCAACATTAAATGCTTATGATTGGAATGGTTTAAACCCAATTCCAATTGAATTTTGGTTACTTCCATACAATTTACCAATTGCACCAGGTAGATGGTGGTGTCATTGTCGTATGGTTTATTTACCAATGTCTTATATTTTTGCAAAAAAAACAACTGGTCCATTGACTGATTTAGTTAAAGATTTAAGAAGAGTATGAAATTAATTACATTTATAACTATTATTGTTATTTTTAATATAATTAATATTAATTACCATTATTTTAATTTTTTAAAAGGAAATTTATTGTCAAGAATACGAAAAGATTAATTGGTCAGAACAAAGAAATAATATCTCCAAATTAGATATGTATTATGAACATACATCATTATTGAATGTTATCAATGGATCATTGAATGTTTATGAAAAAGTTCACTCAAAATGGTTGAGAGATAAAGCTATCGATTATACATTCGATCATATTAGATATGAGGATGAACAAACCAAATACATCGATATTGGACCAGTCAATAAGACCGTTAATATGTTATGTGTATGGGATCGTGAAGGTAAATCACCAGCATTCTACAAGCATGCAGATCGTTTAAAAGATTATCTTTGGTTAAGTTTTGATGGTATGAAAATGCAAGGTTACAATGGTAGCCAACTTTGGGATACAGCATTCACAATTCAAGCATTCATGGAAAGTGGTATAGCCAATCAATTCCCAGACTGTATGAAATTGGCCAATCATTATCTCGATATAACCCAAGTACCAGATGATGCAAGAGATATGAACCATTATCATCGTCATTACAGTAAAGGTGCATGGCCATTCTCAACAGTTGATCATGGTTGGCCAATCTCTGATTGCACAGCCGAGGGTATTAAATCAGCATTGGCACTCCGTTCACTCTCCTTCATCGATCCAATAGGATTGGAACGTGTAGCAGATGGTATTAATGTTCTATTAACACTACAAAATAGTGATGGTGGTTGGGCATCCTATGAGAATACTCGTGGTCCAAGATGGTTAGAGAAATTTAATCCATCTGAAGTATTCCAAAATATTATGATCGATTATTCCTATGTCGAATGTAGTGCAGCCTGTATTCAAGCCATGAGTTCATTCCGTAAACATGCTCCAACTCATCCACGTATCAAAGAGATCAATCGTTCCATTAATCGTGGTATTAAATTCATTAAATCCATTCAAAGAGAAGATGGTAGTTGGTTAGGTAGTTGGGGTATTTGTTTCACCTATGGAACTTGGTTCGGTATCGAAGGTTTGGTTGCCTCTGGTGAACCATTGACTTCACCTTCCATTGTAAAAGCTTGTAAATTCCTTGCTTCAAAACAAAGAGCAGATGGTGGTTGGGGTGAATCTTTCAAATCAAATGTCACTAAAGAGTACGTTCAACATGAAACATCTCAAGTCGTTAACACTGGTTGGGCATTACTCTCCCTCATGTCCGCTAAATATCCAGATAGAGAATGCATTGAAAGAGGTATCAAATTCCTTATTCAAAGACAATATCCAAATGGTGATTTCCCACAAGAATCTATCATTGGTGTTTTCAATTTCAATTGTATGATCAGTTATTCAAACTATAAAAATATTTTCCCATTATGGGCTTTATCTAGATATAATCAATTATATTTAAAATCTAAAATTTAAAATCTAAAAAAAAAAATAATATAAAACTATTATAAAATTTTTTTTTAAATTAAATTAAAAAAAATGATATATATATTTTAAAAAAATTAATAGTAATAATAAAAAACCATAAATAGAAAATAGTAATATAAATAGAAAAACGAATAAAGTAATAATAATAATAATAATAATAATAATAATAATAATAATAATAATAATAATAATAATAATAATAATAATAATAATAATAATAATAATAATTATAATAATAATAATAATAATAATAATAATAATAATAATAATTATAATAATAATAATAATAAGTCGATTATAAAATAGTAATAATAATAGCAATAATAGTAATAGTAATAGTAATAATAATTTTTAGGTAAAGTTTGTTCATTTATATGGTGTTTAATAAAAACATTGTATCGACAGGTGCAACTAATTTTTTTATTATTATTGTTATTGTTATTTTTATTGCTAAATTTATCTTATATGTAATTCAATAAACTCATTATCATTTTATTAAAATATTCACTATCACACACATAAAAGTGGTTTGCGTGTGTCATTTTATACTTTTCTTTTTCCCTTGTTTTGGCATTTATTTTTATATATTTATCTTAATTTTAGCTTATTTTTTATTTTTATTTTAATTTTTATTTTTATTTTTATTTTTATTTTTATTTTTATTTTTATTTTTATTTTTATTTTTATTTTTATTTTTATATATTATTTTTTATTTTAAAATAAAATTTAATAATTTACATAGAATGGTAAAGAGTAACAATTAATAATCAATTTATTTTTATAATAAACAATAAACAATAATCAATACAAATAATAGATTAATTTATGTGTGTTTTTTTGATTTTTTTTTAAAATAATTTAATTTTTATATTTAAAATTGTGTGTGTGTGTGTGTGGTTTTTCTTTTTGTCATTGTGTTTCACACTATTGTTAACCATATATATAAATCTTTTAGCCTTCAATTCACCCTCACCCATTGGATGGTAGACTATTATCCAAACACATATATTTAAAATAACACGAATCTTACTTATCTTTTTGTGAGAGTGTGTGTGGGAATGGATTATTCAAGATGTGGGGTAAATAAGTGAATGGGTAATTTTTGTGTTTTATAAATAAATAAATAAATAAACATATATATATATGTACAATTGTTGCTATTGTGTGTGTGATATTGATAGTAATTATTATTATTATTGTTTTTTTCAATTTTTATTATTATTTTTTTTATTTTTTTTATTTTTTTTCAAATTTTATTTTAAATATTTAAATTCTTAATTATTCATTCTTTCAAACAATTAAAAAAAATCAAAAAACAATCGAGTATTTTTTTTTAATTAATATTTTATTTATAAATAAACTCATACACACACACACACATTTATTTATATATTTTTTTTTTTACACATTTAATAAAAATAAATAGACAAAATACAACAATACAAATAAAAGCATCCAAAACAACCTAATATTTTGTTTTTTTTATTATTTTCTTTTTTTTTTTATTATAATATTCTTTTAATTTAATTATTTTCAAAGTATATTTAATTTTTTGTGTTTTTTTTTTTTTTATTATTATTCAAAATTTTTTTTTTTTTTTTAATATCCATAGTTATTTCAATAAAACCTTTACCTCTCGCCCATCATATAAATTAATATTCTCATTGTTATTTATTTATTTATTTATTTATTTATTATTATTTATTTAAAAAATTTGTTAATAATTTTTATTCTCTACTCATACCAAAAAAAAAAAAACAAAAAAAAAAACAAAAATAAAAAAACAAAAAAATAATTTGATCATTTATCAATCCAATCAATCCAATCAATTGTAAATTAAAAAATAAAATTTATTTTTTTAAAAAATAATTTACACAAAATCACTCATAAATATACAGACATCATATAAATTGTTTTTTTTTACCTCATTAATTTAATATACTTTTTAGATTAATTAATTTTTTACAAATTTTATAAAACTGTGTTTATTGTATTTTTTATAAAAAAAGATATTTATTAAACTACTATAGAATTTTTTAAATAATTAAAAAAAATAATTTATTTGTATTTGTAAAATATAAAAATAAAATAAAATAAAATAAAAATTATATAAAATATAAAATGACCGTTACATTTAAATCAATATTAATTGTATCGACTGTGTTAATTAGTGTAGCATCTGCTGATTGTAAGTAGAAACAAAAAAAAGAAAAAAAAAAAAAAAAAAAAAATCTAAATAATTTTTATAATAAATTAATAAAAAATCCTTTTTAAAAAAATTAGTCTCATCATTTATTACACCAGTTACAATGTCAAGATATAATTTTAAAAGAGAAAAAGTTGATACAGAATTTAATTTAGATGATAAAGATTATAAACAATCATTGGTTGTATTGAGTTTTCCTGGATTATTATTAAGTATTTTTTTAATGTTATTGGGTGTAATTGCATTATTCTTAAGAAATTGTATAACATGTGGTAGAAGAAATAAAAGTGAATTCGAAGAGGATGAAACACCGGGTGCCGATTATGATACTGGCTCAATAATATCGGAATATCAACCATCAAAGGATGGACCAACTTCAATTCTATTGAAAATTGTTAAATTCTTTGTATTTCTTATCATTGTAACTACAGTTGTAGGAGCCATTTTAGGTTTGGCATCAAATGCCAAAGCAGGTAAAGATTTAGATAATTTCTTTAAAAATATGAATATTATGGCAAACAATGCTAGAAAGACATCAAATAATTTAGTACATGCATTTGCAGGTAAAACTGATATCACCAAAACCATCCTTTCAAGTTTATTACCATTAACAACTGAAATGAATAATATGACACAAACTACTCATCGTGTTTTAGTTGAAGAGACCAATTTAAATCATTTACGTGAGTCTATAACAATCATGGGTTATATTATTGCAATTATTACATGTGCTGGGGGTATTTTCGGTGTTGCCAATGGAAAATCATGGTCATTCATGTTTTTATCTTATTTATCGTTATTAACAATTTCAATCATTTTATTGGCCATGGCAATGCACATTCCATTATCTGCTGCTTCATCTGACTTCTGTAATTCATTGGATCAATATGTTGATAATGATGTTAAACCATCTTGGATGAAAAAATGGATCAATTGTGAGACTGATGTTTCAATTTCTGATGCCGTTGAATTTAGTCAAGGTGAAATCGATAAATTATTAAAAATGATCAACCTTTTCTCTTCTGCATACACAAATAAAACCTATACAACATCAAATCTCTTAACTTTGAAATTGGACGAACTTAGAGCTGTAATTCCAATTGATCAAGTATCTTTATTCGATTCTAAATTTGATGCCAAAACAATTCCAGTCATCCTCTCTGTCCCAAGATTACAAAATATGGCAAAATGTCAATTCGTTAAAGATTATTTCAATTATACTAGAAATAATTATTGTGGTGAAGTTATTGAAAATGTAAATCGTATGGTTATCTCTGAAATTTTAATTGCTGTAATTTGGATTCCAGGTTTTATCTTTGCTGTAATTTATTCAAAAGATAAAAGAATAATTAATAATGAAAATAATAATAATTCAAATAATAATTCAAATAATAATAATAATAATGATGATGATTCACAAGCTCATAGATCATCTTAAAATTATATTTTAAAAAATCTGTTAAATTTTTTTTTATTAAGTATAAAAAAAAAAATAAAAAAAAAATAAAAATAAAAATAAAAACAAAATATATCTGAATATATAATAAAATAAAATTACATATTTATTATTATGATGAAGGTGATTTTCTTTTATAAACATTAATTATATGCTCGATTAATAAAGTATAAAAATCATCTACACCACTAAAAGTTGGAAAGTAGTTAATATCCACAACAGCTAATTTCTTTGTTTCACAATCTACAATAACATCAAAACCAAATAAAGAAATATCTAAATTCTTTTGAATATCCTTTGAAATAACGGATAAAATAGATTTACTTGGTATTTCTATCTTTAATTCTTGACCATCTGTTGGTAATAAACTGGCTGGGAATGGTTTTTGACTATCAAATTTAATTAATTCATTTTCTTTTTTTTTTTTTTTTTTATAATAATTAAAATAATGATATATGTGTTAGTGTTTTGAATAATAGTAATGAAACTAATATTTAGTTTCAATAAAATATAGATGTTGTTACCATTTTCATTCATATTTCTAATTGATTTTCTATGTACTACATGAATATAGTCACCTATAGCAAATACTTTATAGATAATAGCATTGTGATTAATAAATTCTTGAATTAACATTGGCGATTTAAATTGATGTAAATCCTTTTCATTGAAAACAACTCCCATATAATGTGATTCTTCTGAGCCACATGCTTTAATTGTTTTACAAACAACAGGGAATTTAATGTTTGCATCCTTCAATAGTTGAGTATAATCCTTATTATTATCATAATCCTCTGGAACCAAAACAAATTTTGGATTCTTTATATTCAATTCTGGTGAAACATCATTTAATTTATCTAAAAGTTTTGTTAATGTATCTCTACTTAATACTGGTTTTTGTGATTCTAATGGATCAACTTCAACTATTGATGGAAATTTATCGATTAAACTCTGAAAAAAAAATATTGCTTTTAGAAGGGTGAACTATCTTTCAACCATCTTTATTTCTCACTTTTTTTCAATGTTTATAATTTCATTACTTACTTGAATATAATCAACTTTTTGTTTATTTGATGGATTATCAAGGTCACCTAACTCATCAGTTAATTTATCGATTATAACATGATAAGGTCTTGTATTGATTGTGTTAATGTCCTTATTGATATCAATTGGTACTACATTAATATTATATCTTTCTCTAATTTTATATGTATTAGATTGCAAAAAAAAAAAAATGGTGTTAGTACACAACCAAAAATAATAAATAAATAAATAAAACATACTTGCACATATCTACAAATAAATTCCATTTTAATCTATTTATTTTAGAATTAGATAAATAGTAACCAATTGTAAAATCATTTGGTAATGAATTATTATTATCACTCATTGTTTTTTATATTTATTTTTACAGATAATTGAAGTGTTGTGTTGGGGAAAAAAAAAAAAAAAAAAAAAAAAAAAATGCAAATTAATATCTTTTTTTTTTTATTTTTTTATAGTTTTTTTTTTTTTTTTTAATTTTTTATTTTTTTATTTTTTTATTTTTTTATTTTTTCATTTGAATTAAAACCACATCTACTATAAGAAGTACGACGATGGTAGAATATTTATTAGTACAATGTTACTCATGTACAATGTTTCAAGTTAGTCAAAAGAAAAAGAAAAAAGATTTTCAATGTAAAATATGTAATGAAAAACAATCTATTCGAAAAGTTTATGGAGTCAGTTTTATGGCAAAAGATTTGACAACGTTAGTAAAAAAGTATAATATGGAAAAAAAATCAAATCCTCCAAAACCTATAAAACATAATGAATTCGAAGAAGAAAGTGATGAAGATGATGATGATGATGATGACGATAATGATGGGAATGATGGGAATGATAATTATGATTTTAATGAAAATAACAATGGCGATAATAAAAGTGTCAAGCAACCACAACCTAATAAATGGAGCGCATTCTTGGATGATAAAAATAATGATGAAAATCAAGAAACTGATCAAATCGATGATTTTTATGGTGTAGGTGAAGATTTAGATGATAGTAGTTTTGTTACCACTTCAGAATTAAGTAAGAAAAGAAGGTATAGTAACAATAATAGAAAATCAAATAGTGCAGGTAGTAGTAGTGTTGACAGTAGTAATAATAACATTGGTAAACTAGTTGCAAATAAAAGGTATAAAAATGATGGTTCCATTAGTAATATTTCAAATTATCAAAGCAAATATTCAAAGCTTTCTCCATATCAAACTAAACCATCAACTTCCTCTCAGTATCAAGCCATCTCACAACAAACAACAGCGACAGTACCAACAACAAAAACAGCAACAACAACAACAACAACAAATTCATTTTCATCGACATCACAATATCAAAACAATCCAATTACATCCCCTTCTTCACAAACTATATCAACTCAGCGTATAACAACGGCGATACCAAAACCATCACTCCCACCCTACAAACCCCTACCAAGTTTACTACAACAAAAGTCACAACAACAACAACAAAAACAAATAATTTCAAACTCAACACAACCTACAACCATAAGACCAACTTTACCATCCAAACCCTCATTTCAAAGTATTTCAACCATTATCAAACAACCTGTAAATAATATAAACAATAACATCACAAACTCAACCGACAATGATAAATATTTCGATCTCATAAGAAAATCCCAAACCAATATTGAAGATACAAACAAGTCATATAATAATAATAATAATAATAATAATAATAATAATAATAATAATAATAATAATAGCAATAATAATACAAATACCAACCAATTTTATAATAAACCCATCATTAATAATAATACCAATAATGGTTGGGGAAAATTTCAAGCAGACGACGATGATTCTGATGATTCTGCAGATGATTTTTATGGTATTAGTAATCACCAATCAAAAAATGATCAAATTATTTTAACAGACTCATCATATAATAAATATAGTGTATATAAAGATGATGACAATGATGAATAAAACAATATAAAATTATTTTTTTTAATTATTTAAACTGATCGAGTTATTTTATTTTGTTTTTTTTTTTATTTTTTTTTATTGTTTATTTTTTGTTTCTAAGTTTGAATAATATTTGATAATTAAATTGTACTAGAATTTATTATTTAAATGGATACATTGACTTAAGGAGTAATAGTACCAGTGGTGAACTCTATGGATTGTTTCAATTTTTCATAGATTAGCATTTTCTCCTCCATTGATAACATCATAATATTTTGCCAAATAGAAGTTGGATCGATTTCAAGAGTTTTGATAAAGGTATAGTAATAGACATGAATGAAAAGACCCATAATGAATTGGCAATCGGTTCTATCGGTGACACCACCGTGACCTGGGAAAATGGTATCAAAATCTTTAACTTTGTAGGCTCTCTTAATACCTGAAGCAAAGAAACCACCAAATGGTGCAATCAATGATCCAAATAATGCTAAAACCAATGCATGGAATTGAATTGGAATATATGAAAATGGTAATAATGTTATTCCCAACTAAAAATAAAAAAATAAAAAATTAATAAAATGAAAAAAAAAATAAAAGAAAAATATAAAGGATTTGATAGCATACATATTTGAAGGCAATTGTGGTGACTTCTGGTGGGAAAATAAATTCTTTTTCTAAGAATACTGGATCTCTAGTGCAATGTAATGATTCCATAAAACCAGTGTTACCTTTTGGACAAACAATCCAATCATATTTAAGTAAGAAACCACAGAAATAATAGGCAAATAATAATGTCCAACCAGTTGCACCAATGAAACCTTCCCATGTTTTATTTGGTGAAATCTTCATTAATGGTCTGTTAATGAATCTAAATTTTTAAAAGAAATTAATTGGAATTAATATTGACAACCAAAATCTATAAGTATGTATATAAAACATACTTTTTACCTAAAAAGAAACCATTGAAATAAGCAAAAATATCATTACAAACGATGATAGATACTGGTAAGATGAACCAAATGAGACCTTGATAAATATTTGAAATTAAAAAGTTTGATTGAACGACTACCATCATCAAAATCATAAGGGTCCAAGTTAATTGTGAAAATTGATATCTGTAAACACCCTTTCTTAATGTTAAAATAAATAATACGAATCCTTTTTTAAAAAAAATTAAAAAAAACAATAATCAATTAATATATTATAATAAACTAGATAGTATTTGAAAGATAATGAAAATAATATAATTATAACAATATATAATAATAATAATAATAATAATAATAATAATAATAATAATAATAATAATAATAATAATAATAATAATAATAATAATAATAATAATAATAATAATAATAATAATAATAATAATAATAATAATAATAATAATAATAATAATAATAATAATAATAATAATAATAATAATAATAATAATAATAATAATAATAATAATAATAATAATAATAATAATAATAATAATAATAATAATAATAATAATAAGGATTTATCTTTGCCGAATTGTTATCATTAGTATTAAATTATACATACCAATACAATATAATGAGAAAGAATGCCATAGATGATATCTTACAAAGTGTTGAAAGATATCAGGATAATAGTTTGCTAAAGTGATTAAGATTGGTTTGGCATAAAAGAAGAAGAAGGAAGTGAATAAGAAGAACCAATTAAGAGTTCTGAAATGTGGAATCTTTTTCTCTTTTGCCTCGATGTATCTCAAAGCAATCATCTCTTTAAATACCAATAGTTGAAGGGCGATTACAAATAATGCAACGATAAAATGATCTGTTGATAATACCATTGTAAAGAAACCAATCATAAATGCACCCATAACTGAACGAATTGCTAATTTTTTATACTTGGCAGATGGTGGATCTGTAGCTTTTAAATTATCTGCATTGTTTGCTGAAGTATCAACTATATCTTTCTCTTTTATGTTGTTATTATTTGTATTTATTTTATTTTTTTGATGAACCAAATTATGATTCTCTTTTCCTGCTATCTTACTTCTGTTACCTCCACTACTTTCTTCTTCATCAGATGTGCTACTTTCCTCATCTTTTAGAAATGAATCTTCGAAAGATTCGAAATCATTTTTTTCTGTTCTATTTCTAACGTAGGTTCTCATTTTTTTTTTTTTTTCTTTTTTTAAAAAATGAATTTAAATATTTTAAGAAAAAAATTAAAAAAAAAAAAAAAGAATATATGTATAAATATTTATATTGCTGTCTTTTCAAAAAATGAATTTTTTTTTTTTTTTTTTTTATTATTTGAGTTTTTGAGTTTTTATAAAATAAAAAAAAAAAAAAAAAAAAAAAAAAAATTTGTTGATATTTTTTAGAATTATTTTTTTTGAATTTATTAATCACCCTATATTGCGTCACAACGCGGGAAGAATAATTAATTATCCCAAAATAATTTGAAATTTTTTATTATTACTACCTAGCCACATCAAATACAGAACTATGAATACACACATATACAACAATTAAAAAAAAAAAATAATAAAATTAAAAAAAAAAAAAATAATAAAATTAAAAAAAAAAAAAAAAAAAAAAAAAAAAAAAAAAAAAAAAAAATTTGTTCACCATAATTTTTTAGCACTAAATATAGAAATTATTTTTTTTTATTTTTTTTTTATTTTTTTTATTACAAGAATCCCAATATTTTTGAATAAATTAATGTTGTTTTTTTTATTTTATTATATTGTTTTTTATTTAAAATGATTGAATAATTAATAAAGAAGAGATAATGATAAAAGACAAAAAGAAAGATGGTAAAAGTGTTGAAGAGGAACCAGTTGGCATCCAACCATCTTTTGGATCAAACTTTGGTCTCTGAGTTGGTAATTCTACGTATTCAACCATTGCTTCAACATTGAGACCACCTACTACTAATCTAATTGGATAATGACTTGCACCTGGTACTGCAGGATAAGAGATTTCAACTAATGATTCTTGATATTTGATAATATCACATGGAACACCATTAATATGTACAGTTACTAATTTTGCATCTACATCAGCGAATTGACCTTTGAATTTTTGAACACCACCAACAGTATGTAATTGAATTCCATCGACCTCAATCTCTAATTTATCATAATAAGTGAAAGTTTTCTCTGTGGTTTGACCACCGACTACAACGGTTACAGTGAATTGTTGTTTTTCAATAAGACCATTATCCAAAACCACATCAATTGGTAATAAGATATCACCATATGTTGAACCAACAATAGCACTTGGACCATCATAAGTTGTAGTTTTACCAACACCTTTAATTGTAACTGAATTGATTCCAGTATAATCGAAACCATCACCACTGATAACAAAGAATTCACCAGTGGGTGTCTTTGAGAATGAGTATGCGTGAATTACAGGTTCTTCATAACTAAAGGTGAATTCATTATCAAGTTTAAATCCATCACCAAAACCAGCAACATATTTAATATTTGTACCAACACCTTTTGGAATTACAAGTTCTAATTTTTTATTTGGAATAAGAATATTAATTGAAGCACTACCAGATTTTGTTTGATAACCCCAACCGAAATCTTGACCAAATACAGTTATCTTTGAACTACCATCAGTTTTTGCAATCTTTGAATGATTTTTGAAAACTTCAAATGATTCACAAGTTGTTGGTGCTGAACCATCAATGAAACCATCGGAATAATCATTTGGGAATAAAAATTTAGTGGCATCATTTGAACCACCAACACAACTAAAACATGATGGTACACTACCTGTTAATTTATTACCTCCAACCTTTAATACTCCAGCTTTCATTTGACAATACTCATTTGGAATTGATCCAGTGAAACTATTACCCAAACTAAAATAATTTAAAGATGGATAATCAATCTTTGAATTTGGTAAATTTTGAACAATATTATTACCAATAATTGTAACAGATTTAGCACCTGTAAAATCAATCTTTGAAAGTGTAAAATTACATTTATTAATGTATCTAAAAAAAAAAAAAAAAAAAAAAAAAAAAGTATTAATATTAATTTTTAAAAAAATAAATAAATAATAAAACTTACAAAGTAGAATCAGTTGGTAATTTTAAACATGGCTCTTGACCACATTGTAAAAATTCATCACAACTATCATCAATTGTGATTGATGCACCTGGGGCAATTTTTGAAAGATCTAAATCTCTTGTCATTCTCATACCTCTATTTCTGATAATCAAAGTTTTCAAAGCTTTATTAGTAGAGAGTGCATAATCAAAAGTGAAAACTTGAGCAGTGAAACGACTGTTTTGGAATTCATAGGCTAACTCTTTAAGATATTTTAAATTTGAAAGAACTGGTAATCTAAAATCTTTATAGTTTGTAACTGAATAATCATTAATAACCTTAAGTCTTATAGTTTCACAGAATTGTAATGCATAACTTGGATATGGGAAGAAATTTGAAAAATATGTATATACACCAATAAAGGTTTTTAATTTCTTTGGTTCTGGATGTCTTGCTGGATAAATGTTAACACCATTATTAGAAATTGCATCAATTTGTAAGAACTCTAAATCACTTGTAATATTAAACATATTTGGCACCATTGGGACTGAAATTCTTTCAAATGTAACTTTCCATAACTTTCTTGGCATTGTAATACCTTCTGGAATTTTTTCATTTTGATCACCAATATATCTATTTTAAAAAAAAAAAAAAAAAAATTATTAATTAAATAATTATTATTATTACTATTTATTATTTATAATACATACAATTCTAAACCATCTTTATATTCAATAAGGAATTTTTCCCAAATACCTTTAAAAGTGACTTCTTTGGCAATTGATAATTTAGTTAGACGATTAAATTTTCTAAATTGTTCTGTGTCCAATGTAATTTCTGGTTTTGGCTTCCAACCATAAAATTCTACTAAATTGATTGTATCTATAACATATCTTTCTATTGTACTATCGACATCTAATTTACATGTAAAAATTTGAATATCATCGTACTTATCAGCGCAAGGATCTTCACAATCACTACCAATTAAATCTTTACAAAGTCTCATTGCAGCTTCCCTTTGAGTATCTTCCATTGGTGTTCTACTTTCAGATAAACCAATTACATAAACTAAACATATTATAAAAATAATAAAAAAAGAATTATTTCTTTTTATCATTTTTATATTATAATTTTTTTTTTTTTTTTTTTTTTTTTTTTTTTTTCTCTTTATTATTAATTATTTTTTAATTTCAGAGGAAAAAAAAAAAATTATTATTATTTATTATTTATTATTATTATTTATTATTTATTATTATTATTTATTTTATTTTTTATTTTTTATTTTTTAATTTTATTTTTATTTTTTTATTTTTATTTCTTTATTTATTATTATTACAATAGTCTTGGCTGTGTAAAATTTTATGTATTTTTTTAAAATTTTTTTTTTCATAATCCATTTTTTTCTCTTGTTTGTTTTAAAAATTTTTACTCTTCCTGGTAATATTTTGATTGATTTTGTCACTATTTAAACAGGTTAACAAATTTTGTTTTTTTTTTTTTTTTATTTTTTTTTTCAGTTTATTTTTTTACGCATATTTGTTCAAAAAAGATTTTTTTTGTTTAATTCCACTGGTAAATTTTTTTTTTTTTGTTTTTTTTTGTTTTTTTTTTTTTTTTTCAAATTATTTTGGGAAGAATTAAATTTTTGATAACATAATAGTTCGAAAAAAATATAAAAAAAAATAAAAAAAAGAGAGCATAATAAAAATATAAAAAAATTGATATACTTACCTCCCTCCTCTTTTAAAACAAAGAGATAAAGATGAAAATTATAAAAAAAAAAAAAAAAAAAATCTCTTTTCACCCTTTTTTTTCACTGTTTTTTTTTTTTTTTTTTTTTTTTTTTTTTTAAAAATAATTTTTTATTTTAATTTTTTTATTTTTTATTTTTTTTATATTTTTCATTCATAAACGACTATGACAGAACAAACTGTAACACTTCAAACCACAGTTGGTGATATTACATTAGAATTATATTATAATCATGCACCAAAAGCATGTAAAAACTTTTATGAATTATCAAAAAGAGGATATTATGATAATACAATTTTTCACAGACTAATTAAAGTATGAAGTGATATTTTTATCCTTATTCTCTCATTATTGTTTTTAATATTTAAAATTTTTTTTTATTTTTTTATTTTTTTTTTTATTTTTTTATAATATTATAAAAAATTGAATGATGGATGATAATGATGATGATTAACACTTTTAATAAAATTATAATAAAAAAAAAAAAAAAAAAAAAAAAAAAAAGGATTTTATGATTCAAGGGGGTGACCCATTAGGAAATGGCCGTGGAGGGGAAAGTATATATGGGTAAATTTCAAATATATGATTTAATTTTATAGTAAATAATAAAAATTGAGTAATCTACTTACTTGAAATTATTTTAACTAAATTAATAGAAAAAAATTTGAAGATGAAATTACAAAAGAATTAAAACATACAGGTGCAGGAATATTATCAATGGCAAATAGTGGTGTCAATTCAAATGGATCTCAATTTTTGTAAGTATTTTCAATTAAATACTATAATTATTATTATAATATAATATACACCTATCTCCTAAAACATTTCTTTTTTTTTTTTTTATTAATACAAATATTTTCTTTTGGTTGTTTGAAAAAAAAAAAAAAAAAAAAAAAAAGTATTACATTTGGACCAACACCTTGGTTAGATGGAAAACATACAATCTTTGGTAGAGTAAAATCTGGAATGAAAGTTGTACAAAAAATGAATGCAATGCAAACAATTAATGATAGACCAATTGATGAAGTCAGAATAATTAAAGCAACTGCAAATTAAAATTAAAATTAAAATAAAAATAAAATAAAAACTAACAATTTTGTAAATATAAATTATATTACTAACTTGTTAATTAATATAGTTAACGTATTGTTTTTATTATTTGTTTTTAAAATAAATAAAAATAAATAAAGGAATTAAAAGAGTAGAATAAGTAATAATTAAACCTCTAACATTAGGTTCGAGTTTAGAAAATAATGATGAACCAACACTAATAAAAAATGATAATTGAACTATATTTAAAATATTATATGGGTCTGATATTGTAGTAGTAGTATTAGTAGTGGTATTGGTAGTTGATGTTGTTTTTTTTAATGAAAATTTCTTTATAGGATTAATAATGATAAAAATAATTGTATAAACTAATTGAATAGCAATTATAATTGGAATATAATTATAGGGATAAAATATCATTGATAAAGATAATGAAATGAAAATTATTGATCTTAATAAAATCAGTATATCCCACCATTTAAAACCATTTCTGTAGTTTAATGTTGAAATCATTTTTTTAATTTTTGAAAAGCTATGATGATGAAGATGATAAAATTTTGAAAAGAATTTAGAATGAATAAATGTAAAATCCAAATATATAATAATAAATGATATTAAAATCAATGATACAAATATTAAAAAAATCATTGAAATTGTGAATAGAATAATTTGAAATTTTGAGTTGCCAAAGAATTCAATCGTAAAATCGAGCATTAACAATCTTTGATTATTAACTACCTTATTCATTAGTAATGATAAAGAATTGAACATAATTGGAATGAATAACAATTGAAATAATGACCACATTGACTTGATTTTATAAACACTATTGAAATAACCATCAAATTTTTTATTTCTTTTTAAAATATTTTTAATAGATCTAGGTAAGTATCTTTTAAATTTTCTAAATGAAAATTTTAATATCCAAAGTGTAATATCTGAATAACCAACAATAAATAAACAAATAATCACCAAATTGGATATTAAAACTTTATGTAAATAATTTAAATCACTAAAATAACAATAACCATCCAATAAATCAATAGATATTCTAAATAATGGTAAAATACTAATTCTATACGAAAAGAAAATCACAGAATTCAATTGAACGAATATTATTATTGGACCTAAAATGAAATCGAATGCTGTATACTTTATAATCGATAATACTAAACCAAATAATAGAAATACAATAGAAATCGGTAGTAATAATATTGGTTTAAAATTTGAACAACATTGAATACCATTCTTTGCAGATTGGATGGAATTACTATTATGGTAATTGGTACAATAGTTACATAAATTACCTACACTATTATCACCAATACATGTATTATTTCCTTTACACATATCAGATGCACATGAATAAACTTTTAAAGGGCTATAATCGATCATGTAGTAATTTTCATTTGAGAATACTTGATCATTTTGGCAAGTAATGAATTCATTATTACATTGTACACATGAATAAGAATCACTAGTTGTTGGGTCACTTAATGAAGATCCAATAGGGCAATAGATACAATTCATTGATGTACCTTCATAATATTTAAATGGTGCACAATCCTTTATTTTTATCTCCATCGACAATTGTGGATTTAAATCCAATATCGTTACCTTATAAACTATATCTTTACCATAAAATCTATATTGAAATGAACCTTTACCTGAATAAATAGTCGAAGTTATAAAACTTTCATTATATTCAAAAGATCCTCTAGTTTCAATTGTAATCGATGTATTAAATTTACCAAATACCTGAGTAGCTGTTTCTCCAAAATAATTTTTAACAACAAAAACATATTCTATAATTTCATCACTATACTGTTCATTATTAAATAAATAAATATTTTTTGGAGCTAATAATAATAATAGTTTTTTTTTTCTTTATTTATCAAGAAATAGAAAATGAAGATATACTATTGCGCAAATAATGAATAATAAAAATATACATATATATACACCATTATTTATTATTAGACAATATACTTCATTTCCTATTTTCTGAAAAATAAAAAAAAAAAAAAAAATTAGTGTCAATTAATATTCCAAAAAAAAAAAAGAAAAAAAATAAAATAAAATAAAAGAAAATAAAAGAAGAGCCCATGTCGACTCTTTACACTATTTGAATTGGTTGTAAAAAAAATAAAAAATAAAAAAAAAAGTAAAAATATAAATACCAATTGAAAGATTATTTTCACCAAAAACACAGGAATTATTATAAAAATGGTTTGATGATAAAATAGAAGGATTGATTTGTGAAGTAAATAATAGATCACTACTCCAAATGGCACCGCCAGCACTTTTTGCAAAATTATTTAAAAAGTAGTTATCTTCGATATTGTATCGATTGTAGGGTACAATATTTGATAAATTACTAGAGAAATAAAAAACTCCACCAATTTCAGCAACATTTGAAGAAAAAGTTGAAGAAAGTATTGTGAATTCAGTACTGATAAGATAGTTATTTGAAATGAAACTAACAACACCACCTCTATCTAAAGGAAATATATTATAATTAAATTCACAATTGTATACTCTAAATCTTGAATCAAACAAATTAATTAAACCCAAAGATACATTGTCTTCTTCATCATTATAATCATAGTCATAATCGTCAATATTTGAGTTTATAGTGGAATTTTGAAAAATTAATACTGATTCAAGAGAACCTATTAACTTTGAAGAATTTGATGCTTGAAATCTATTTGATGATAAATCACAAAGAGAGAATGATAAAGTTGAATATCTAGTATTTATCATTGAAGAAAGTAATGTATTATTAAGTATTTTCAAAGATTTAAAATCAATAGAACCACTATTAATGAAAATGAATTGAGAAGAGGAGGAGTAGGAGGAGGAAGAGGAGGAGGAAGGAGAAAATAAAATATTGAATGGAATCTTTGAAGTTCCATTAACGTTAACAACTAAATTATTATAGTATAATAAATTTTCAAAAGTAATATTATTATATGAATTTCCATTGAAAATAAAAAGATATTGACTTAAATAGCTATTAATGATTACTAAATCCTTAAAGTGAACTTGATCGAAATCATTTTCGTAGGCAAATAGATAATCTAATTGAACTCTACTATTATTTAAAACAAAACCATTAATCTCTACTATTTGATCACTTCTTCCATAATGAAATGAGCCACTATTATTTGAATAAGTAATATTATTAATTGATAGAACCGACGATTGAGTTGAATATATTAAAGGACTGAACGAATTTCCAATAAATTGACAAAACCTAATAGTTCCATTCATATTGTTACTATGTATCAAACTAACATTTGATGTTTCCATATCATAATTTTTAATAAATGTTGAATTTTCAATGAGAAATCTATTACCATAACTAATCTCTATATCTTTAAAAAAGAAGTAAAGTAAACTATTGGTGGAAAAACATTCATCCATATTAAATTCACTGAAAATTGTATTTGAATCCTCCATGAACGCAAATGGGTATTGACCAAATGATGATTTCAATACATTTGTTAACACTATAGAAATATTTGAACTTTTACCATAGATAAAAATTGGTGAATTCAATCTATTGATATTACAATTACTTATTGATAACATTGATGAAATCGAATAGATTAATGGATTTTCACTGCTAACTGATTTACTAACATTTAAAGAATTCAATGTTACATTCGATTGAATTGAATATAAAAATGGTGACTCACTATCTATAATTTTACAATCATAGACATAAACATTTGAACTATCAGATAGAAATAAATAACTATATCTAAAAATACTACTAGTGATAAATGTTGTAGATTTAATTATTACATTGCTTCCACCAATAAAACTAAATAAATCATCATTTCCAAATCTTGTCTCTACTATTAGATTTTCAAAAAAAACATAAAAACTATTAAAAAAACTTTTACCAATACAATTTAATTTTGAATCTATAATATTAATTCTATAATTATTATTACTATTATTATTATTATTATTTTGAAATATTGTTGCTATAAAATTTTGATAGGTGTTATCACAAGTTGTTGTTAAATTGGAAATAGTTACATTTAAGAAAGAATATGATGTTTCACTAAAAATCTCTAAGAATTTTATATTTTTATTTCTTGCTAAATTAACATTTTTAATTGATAAATGAGTGTCGTATGATACTAAATCGACGTAAAACAAACATGATGAAATACAATTTATAAATGTTATTTTATTTAATATAAAAACACCAGCTTGGAAATGAAATATAGGATTAAAACTTTTTAAGCCTGAAATTGTGATATTATAAAATGTTACATATGTCAATTGAGTACCTTCTGTTCCAAGTAATATTACATTACCTGAGTAAATCGATGATACTATCATTGAATTCTCGATTGTAAAATTTGATGTCGATATTATAAAACAATAAAAATAACTTAACGCAAAGAATTCATAATTTGTACTTTTAATATTAATAATTGAATTATTTATAAATAATTGACTTGATTCAAAATAAAAATTTGGATCATTTATTTCAGAGTTTTCAATAATAGTTGAGCTGTTTAATTTACTATCAATAACTAAACCATCAATGATTGAATTATCACCCATTATAAACCTTGAATTCTCCAAAGATATTTTACCACTAAAACCTAGTTTTGATCGATTTAAAACTATGAAATTTGAATCCTTCACTGTGAAAAACATTGAACCTTTTGTTTCTATCAATGAAGTTAGCTCAACATTTTCAAAATAAACATTACTACCATTACAAATATTAAGTGGTTTGAAAGAATCATATGAAAATTTAATCAATATTTCCTTTATATTTATGTTTGAATTATTTATATTTAATCTTATATTTTCAATTATTACATTATTATTATTATTATTATTATTATTATTATTATTATTATTATTATTATTATTATTATTATTATTATTATTATTATTATTATTATTATTATTATTATTATTATTATTATTATTATTATTATTATTATTATTATTATTATTTTTATTATTATTATTAAATGGAATTATTTTTATATCATTTATATTATTTATTTCTACTGTACAGTTTGTAGAATTATATAACCCATATTCGATATTAATTATATTAGAAGAATAACTATTCAATTTATTATTTAATTTGCATAAACTTTGGTAAGGATTTGTAATTGTGCCATTACCGTCATTCTTGTTGTTGCCTATATAAAAATTTATTATCTCTTGCGACTTTATTCCATTTACTATTAATAATAAAACCAATAAAATAAAGTGAATAATTTTCATATTATGAAAAAAAACATAAAAAAAAAAAAAAAACAAATGGTTAACCAAATTGGTGCTTTCAAAAAAAAAAAAAAAAAACAAAAAGAAAAAAATTAAAAAAATAAAAATAAAATACCCACCATAACTCGATTTTTCAAAAAAAAAAAAAAAAAAAATATATGAAGAAAAAAATTACTAATCAGATTTATTTTTTAATAGTTAAAAAAAATCCACATATTTTATAAATTAATTGTTTTTCATTTTTATTTTTATTTTTTTTTTTTTTATTTTAATAATATTATTATATAAATTATTTTATATTATTATTTTTTATTAATAAATAATTTTATTTAACTTTTGGATTTCTAACTACTCTACTATTAAATGTGAAACCATCTTGATTTAAGAATTCATATAAAACTTTCCAATAGGAAGTATGATATTTAAGACCACCCTTATAGAATTCGTGGGCAACCTTTGTTAAAGTTGGTAAATAAATGTATGGAACACGAACGAAATCGTGATGTTCATTATGATAACCGATATTGAAACCTACAGTATTAATGAAACCATAAGTTGAGTATGTTTCTTGTTCGGATTGAGTTACAGCGAAATGTTCAGCGATCCAACGAGCACCCAATGGATGTAAAAGGAAACCTACAGACATTAAACTTGACAATACCAAATAGGTCATACCATAAACACCTACCCATTGGAAAACTACATAAGTGAATGTAATATTACAAATGTAATTGGCAACTAACCACATACTGAATGGTGATTGATTCTTTAATGGGTAGAAAACTGATCTACATGCAATAACAATAGAATATAAACAAAACCAAATTGCTTTACCAACAATTGAATGTCCAAAAAGTTGATTTTCAAATGGTACTGGTACATCTGGATCAGTATATGTTTCATTTAAAAATGAATGATGTAACTAATAATTTATAATAATAAATAAATAAATAATAATAATAATAATAATAATAATAATAATAATAATAATAATAATAATAATAATAATAATAATAATAATAATAATAATAATAATAATAATAATAATAATAATAATAATAATAATAATAATAATAATAATAATAATAATAATAATAATAATAATAATAATAATAATAATAATTAGTCTTTGTATTAGAATAGTAATAATAATATAATAATAATAACAATAACAATAATAAAACTTACTCTATGGAAATGTCTAAAACTAACACCAGCTGGAACGATATGTGGTAAATCAGCAATTAATAAGAAAACTGAATTCATGAAAGAACCTTCGAAAACCAAATCATGAGTTAATTCATGAATGAGTACCCAAAGTGCATGAGAAACAGTTGCACCGAAAATATAAGCAACAACAACAATTAACCAAATTGGTGAATTCTCTAATAATTTAGCAGTGATAATTAAAGAAGAGACCAAACCAATAACCCAAAATGCTGTTGGTGTATGATGAGTTGGTAAATTTAAAATCTCTGGATATTTATCTGAAATTAATTTTCTTCTAATCCAATGTTGTTGTAATGAGTCAACTCTAATATATTCATCTTTTGGTTCATATTTATCCATTGGTCCACTACCAATGGTTGGTGGTAATCCAGATTTACTTGGATATCTATCTGGTGTATTAGCACCATCCATGGTTTGTTTTTTATTTGAAATACCCATATTTATTTTATTTTTTATTTTTTATTTTTTTATATATGTATTTATTTTATTTTATTTTATTTAAACTATTATTTTTCTATTTTACAATTGGTATAACCTTTAAAAAAATGAAATAAAAAAAAAAATAAAAAATTTTTTTAAAAAATTTTATTTAGTCGTCTGAATAAAAATTAAATAAAAAAAAAAAAAAATGTGGTGTGGGAGGGTGAATAAATATACAACTAGTTGTTAAAAATGAAATTTAAATGATAATCTATAGATATTTTATGTTAATAAATCTATAAACTAAATAATAATTGATTACTAGCAGTATTTGGTATTATCAAAAAAAAAAAAAACCAAAAAAAAGAAAAAAAAAAAAAAAATTTATTTAAAAAAAATAAAAAAAAACCAAAAATCAAAAAAAAAAAAAATTAAAAAAAATTAAAAAAAATCAAATTCTAACTGTTAGACGAATTGGTTTAGGTCAGCACAACCAACCCCCAAAATTTAATAAAAAATAATTGAAATTAAAAAAAAAAAAAAAAAACGAAAAAAGTAATTTTTTTTTTAAAATTTTTTTTTTATTTTAAAATGACAACAGTTATTGAAATCATTGCGAATGGTGAATTTTTTTTTGATTTTTTTTTATGAATTAAAAACTTCATGTTATCTAATAAGGTTTTTTTACACGAAATTTCTACTGGCATTAATGAAGAAAAAAAAAATAAAATAAAATAAAATTAAAAAAATTAAAAAAAAATTAAAAAAAAATTAAAGACAAAAAAAAAAAAAAAAAAAAAAAATTTATTCTAGAAGATATCTACTCCAAAATAGTTTAATTCAATCTTAATCTTTATATTGGCTTTTTTATTACTAAAATTTTTTTTTTTTTCAAAGGAGGAAAACAAAATTTTTTTTTTGATTTTTTTTTTTTTTTTTTTTTTTTTTTTAATTTCAAAATATATTCAAATTCCAAGCAAATTGCATGGTATGGATACAAATGATTTGATTTTAAATGTCATTGGTAGTCTATATGAAATTGTTAAAAGTTGTTATGGGTTGAACGCACAATACCAAATGTTGGTCAACGATGGCGACAACCAAAATGATGATATTAATGGTTATGATAATGAAGCTCAAACCATTATACTTTCCAAAAAAGCATCTGAAATATTAAAGGTTTGTATTAAATTGGTTTTACTTTTTTATTTTTTTATTTTTTTATTTTTTTTTTCATGATAGATTTTTATAATGCTTTTAAATTCTAGTTAATATATGATTTTTAATAGCAATTATGCTTAATTATTGAACTTTTTTTTTTTTTTTTTTTTTTTAATTTTTTTTAATTTATTGTTAACCCAATTAATAGTGTATAAAAGTTGAGCATGTTTTTTCAAATATTGTTAAGAAGTCAGTTCAAATGTTAGAATCAATATGCTATGATGGAACAAATACATTAGTAATTTTAATTTATTCACTCTTTAGGGAATGTGTCATTGTAATGGATAAAGGAATTCATCCAATTTCTTTAATCTATTCATTACAAAAAAGTTTTACAACAATAATCGAACCGACATTAAAATCATCAAGAATACCATTGATAACAGTTTTAAAATCACCATCAAAAAACAACAATAATAGTAATGATATATCTTTAACAAATGAAGAAATTTTAAATTTAAAATTAAAGGATATCGATTTAGATTTATTATACAACACAATTTATTCAACTATTAATACAAAATTGGATAATAATAATAACTCAGTGACATCAAACATAAGCAATCTTTGTTTAGAATCCCTAAAGTCACTATATATTGAAAGAAGTGATAAAGAGTTAACAGTATTGGATATTATGAATAATAGAATTTCATTCCAAGATCAGATCATAATTTATCCAAGACTTATATTATTAAATAATGGTAACAATACATTTGGTAATGATTCGATTTTACATCAAAATAGCTTAATTATTGATAACAACAACAATAACAACAACTACAATAATAGTGAAATTGAAAATAGTAGTATAATATTTATAAATGAAATATTAAAGTTGAAATCAAATTTTGAAAAAGAAGGTATTACAATGGCTAATAATAATAAAGAAAATGAAAAAGATAAAACAAAATTAATATTTCACTCTGCACAAGAAAGAACAGAGTTATTAGAGTATGAAAAATTAATTTTAAAGAATAAAATAATAAAGCTATGTAAATATTTAGAAAGAATAACAACTTCAACTTCAAATTCAACCCAAACCCAAACTCCAACCCACAACACTGAAAGAAAAGACGATATTACGAATAATAACAATAGCAATAATAACATTATATTGATATTTAAATCAATTGACGAATATTCAAAATCATTAATTTATAATTTAAATTCAAATAATACCAATTATTTAATATTTGATAATATTCAAGAACAACATATTAAAATTATAACAAGATCATTTGGGATTGGTGTAATTAATTCAATCGATTCAACGATAAAAGATGGAATAAATGATGATTTGTTTTTAAAAAATTTCGTTGGAAGGTGTGGTAAAATAACTTTTTATGAGAATGATAAAAAGATTAAGCTTGAAAATCTAATGACAAAGTCACCATTACTATCAGTTGAGATCTATGGTTCATCCAATCATATATTACGTCAAAGAGTTGGTAGTTATGTAACTGGAATGGGTATTGGGAAGTGTTGTCTTGAGGATTTATTCATTTTACCCTCTGCTTGTTCCCCTGAATTTTCAATCATTCGCTCTTTATTATTAAATTCAAAGCAACAATCAGGAACCACTCAACAATCGCATCAAAATATTTCCTCTTCAACCACATACATTGATAAAGAAACCTATCAAGCTTTAATTAAATCCATTGAAACTATTCCAATAACATTATTAAGTAATCAAAATAACAAACCAATTTTGAAGATATTGGATTCGTTCTATTGTAATTTTAAAGATGACAACGATAAAATTGTTGGTATTAATTTATCATCTAAAAGTGAAAATGACTTTTTTTTAAATCCAATTAATGATGGTATTTTTGAAACCTACAGAAGTAAATTGCAAACATTTAGATTTGCAATTGATATAGTTTGTTTATTATTAAAAATAGATCAAATAATTCAACCAAAACAACAACAACAACAACAACAACAACAACAACAACAACAACAACAACAACAACAACAACAACAACAAATATTATCACAGTCAACCACAAATAAAAAAGAATATATCGAATTTAAACCAGTGGAAATATCAACTGATGCAATAGAAAAAGAAAAGATTGAAACCACGAAAAAACAAAATGAAATATTTTATTCAAAGCAACAGGTGGAAAAAAGAGAAAGGATTGATAGAAATTTCAATACCAACCCATTCCTTCAAACACAAAAATAGATTTCAAATCTTTTTTTTTTTTTCTTTCAATAAACCAGTGTTCATCACCTAATTTATTATTTAATTTATTTTCTTTTTTTTCTTTTCCTTTATTTAGATTTTTTTTTAGATTTTTTTTTTTTGTACATTTAAAACACAAAAATTAATATTGTCTTTCATAACACACAACAAATAAAATAAAAAAATAAATAAAAATAGAGAAAAAAAAAAAAAAAAAAAAAAAAATAAATAAAAAATTAAATGATAACATTCTTTTTATTATGAAATACTTGTTCTTTGATGAGTATTTTTTTTCTTTTTGTTTTTTGTTTTTTGTTTTTGTTTTTTTGTTTTTTTTTTTTTTGTTAAAATAGGTAAAATAAAAAAAATAAATATGTGGAAAAAAAGATCAAAAATAAAAAAAAAATAAAAAAATAAAAAAAAAAAAAGATCTTGAGTGTATGTAGTTGGATTGACAAAATAATTTAAATAAGAAAGCTATAAAACAATAATGTTTGTTACTCTTGTTCATCCATACAAAACTAAAATATAAAATTATAGTTAGTCAATAAACAAAGGAAAAAAGAAAGAAAGTGGCCAAAAAAAAAAAAAAAAAAAAGATATCTTACACTAAATACACCACTTTCAGATCTTTCTGAATTTTTTAATTCTTCAGGATCACCAAATTGAAGTGAATAAATATTTGATAATTTTGAACTATAATAATTTAAAACTGAAATTTTTGCTTGGAAATGTGAATAAATCATATTTTTAAAATATTCATGACCAATTGTAATTGTAAATTTTTTATCAAATTTCTTTAAAATCTTTCTAAATCCATCAAGATTTAATTGAACAAAACTTTGTAACTCTTCAACCTCTTTAATGCATGAAATAATTAATTGAGCATCCTTGGACTAATGAAATTAAAAAAAATGAAAAAATTAATATGTAGACAAATTTAGAGATATATATATATCTATATATATATATATATATTTCAACACAAACATACACTTTCCATATAATTTGATTTTGATGATAAATCCTTTTCATTATCTTGAATGAAACGATCAACTTTTTGAAATTGATTCCAAACTGATAATAAGAATTTTGAGTTTCTGTCAGAAACTTGTTGGGAAGCTTGAAATTGAAGTATATAGTTTTTATTATTGTTATTGTTGTTATTTCCATGTGGTTTGGCTTGTTTACTTTTTCGTTCTTCTTCAACTGCACCTAAATCCATTAACAACTTTTTTAAACCCTTATAATCAATATAAATTTCCTCATATCTTGAAATCATATTATTTCTTAAATATTTTCCAAATTTCATTTTTTTATTATTTTTTTTATTTTTTTTATTTTTTTTTTTATGTAATATTGTGTGAATGAAAATTAAAGTGTAAATGTAAAACTTTTAAAAAAAAAAAAAACTTTTTTTTAATTTAAAAAAAAAAAAAAAATATAATTAAAATACAAAATTGAAATAAAAAAAGAAAAAGAAAAAGAAAAAAAAGAAAATGGATAGAGGGGAAATTTGATTATTTAGAGTGAAGTGTAAAAGTGTAGTGTGTTTTCTGGTAATATTAATACTGTGTAAACCGAGTCTTAATTAAAAATTAAAATAAATAAAAAAAAAAAAAAAAAAAAGTTTTTTTTAAAAAAAAAAAAAAATTAAAATTAAAAAAAAATATTAAACCGAATCACTTTCTCGAGATTTTTTCCAAAAAGATTTGCAAAAATCAATATATTTTTGTTTTTTTTTTTTTTTTTGTTTTTTTGTTACTTTGTTACTTTTAAAATTAAAAGATATGTTTTTTTTTTTTTTTAAATTTTTAATTTAATATTTTTACTTTTTTTATTATTTCAAATAAACACACATTTTTTAAATAAAGCCAAAGCAGTTTTAACTCTATCTTTTACTTCGATATTTGAGTCATGATCAGCCAACATTTCCAATTTCTTTTGATAACCTAATTCTTTAAATTTGAGTACTCTACCTGCAGATGTTGAATTATCATCAGGACCGATGATATTACAAACACACCAAACTGAAGCTATACGAATTTCACAATGTTTATGTTCCATGAAATGAATAAGTCTATTGATGATTGAAGAGTTCATAACGGATGCTCTAATCTTTTCATTACCCGCTATATTACAAATGACGAAAAGAGTTTGTTTAATGATTTCCGGAATATTTGAAGCCAATCTATTTTCGATGGTTGGTACTAATTGATCATGGAAATGTAGTTCACTAATGAGATGATCATTATCTTTGAATGCCAAATTCCGTAGAACTGCCAATGCTTGTTCAGAGATTGAGGGGTCGATATCCTTTATCAACTCTATTAACCTTTGATAGCCCAACTCTTTCATTACCTGTTCTTTCAAAGAGGGTTCTGCCATGTAGAGCAGATTTTTCAAAGCCCAAATACAATTTAATCTTATCTTAAAATCATTAGAATCTTGCGTTAATTGTACCAATTTCACAATGATTCCATTGTCCATGATCGCTTGTTTCATAGGTGAGAAATCCAATACTAAATTACAAAGTGTTGCAGATGCTGATACTCTAACCTCCAATGATTGATCATCCAATAGTCTAAGTAATGGTGTGGCAATGGTACAATCGAATAGAGAGGTACGTAGTTGTTTAATCGATCTCGATAATGATTTAGTACAATTACAAGCAGCTGCTCTAATGGCATAATTGGTAGAGTTTAAACTACTTATAATCTGTGGTATTATCTTTGCATCAACAACTTGTTTTCTACTATCCTCTCTAGAACTACATAGAACTGCTATTGCCGATAATGAATTCTCTTTTAATCTCTCTGATGAATTAGAATCCTTTAAAAATATACTCAATCTTGAAATAGCCTCTGCCTCTGATGCTATCCTTTGTAAATCTTCACTATCCGCTACCAATCTAGCTAATACCATCGGTGCATCCTCTTTTACTGATTCCTCCTCTGACATTAATCGAATTATAATTGGTAATATATTTTTAAGTGAACATGTTATTGGTAGTGTTTTACTTTGATTAAAATTACATAAACTAATTATTTAATTAAATTATAATATATTATTAATAATTTATAATTCTAAAAAACATAATAATAATAACAATAATAATAATAATAATACTATACCAATTTGTGGCCAATAATTTAATTTTCGGACTTTTATTTTTTTTAAACAAATATATGATTATATCCAATATTCTACGTTCATCATTGACAATAAAAGTTGACAGTTGAACATTGTCACGTGTTAACCAACTAATGACATAAAGACACGCTTCTTGTATCTTTGATCTTGGTGATGCTAAAATCGACATCACTGCATTTAATCCACCATGAATATGCACAAAATTTTGATATTGTAAAAATGAATGATTTATTATATTGCCATTGCTATTTGAATTATTGTTATTGTTATTGTTATTATTATTATTTGAATATAATGACTCACAACCCCTTGCTATTATTGTTGCTGCAACCTCTTTGACAGAATCTAATGGATGATTAAATAATGATATTAACAGTTTAACACCTGATTCTTCATAAATTGAGCTAGGTGGTTGATGAAATAATGATAATATTTTTAATGATCTTGCTGCTGATTCAACTAATTTTAAATTATTGCTAGATAATAAATTAATTAATGGTGTAACTCCATTATGTTCAAAAATTTTCTCTGATCCTTCATCAATTCCTTCAAATGTAAAAAAAAAAAAAAAATAAAAAATAAAAAAAATAAAATATTATTATAATGCCGCCTAGCCTTATATAGATTACATAAATACATACTACACCCAAAACTACCAATGACAGATGATGCTTGAATTAGTAAATCTTCATTTTTTTCTTTATTCAATATATCAACAAACCTATAAATTTTAATGGAATTAATTTTATTTAAAGAAAAATATTAATATTATTAATAATATTAATATTTATAGCAATAATAATAATTAATAATAATAATAATAATAATAATAATAATAATAATAATAATAATAATAATAATAATAATAATAATAATAATAATAATAATAATAATAATAATAATAATAATAATAATAATAATAATAATAATAATAATAATAATAATAATAATAATAATAATAATAATAATAATAATAATAATAATAATAAAACACTCACAATGGAATAGCACCAGCTTCAATGAATAATCTCTTTTTTAACTTATTACCAATGATGGTATTTTTTATGAATTTAGCAGATTGAATTCTATTCTCTTCATTGTAGAGACCTCTATTTTCAGGACTAAGTATATTTAATGACTGTTTACAATTTTCATCCAAAGTATATAGAGGTGTATTTGACATTTCTATTTTTTTAAGGTTATTTACCCTTTTTTTTTTTTTTT
The DNA here is from genome assembly GCA_036169595.1 of Dictyostelium firmibasis. NCBI lineage: Eukaryota > Evosea > Eumycetozoa > Dictyosteliales > Dictyosteliaceae > Dictyostelium > Dictyostelium firmibasis. The sequence continues at coordinate 1,216,129 of CM069769.1, forward strand.
TTTTTTTTTTTAACTTTTTTTTAAAAACTTTTTTAAAAAAAATAGTTTTAACTTTTTCTTTTTTTCCTAAATTAAACTATTTCAAATAATAGATTAAAACTATAATGTACTGTTGTAATATTAGTATATTATTTCTTAATATTTATTATTGCTATAATTATTATAATGGTAATAATATATTATCACTATTTTTATAAGCTTTGGAATAATAATAATTTTACAGAAAAAAAAAAAAAAAATAAAAAAAAAAATAAAAAAAAAAAAAAAAAATTTAATTAAAAAAAAATAATTTAAAAAAAAAAAAATTAAAAATTAAAAAAAAAAAAAGAAAAAAATAAAAAAAAATATCAACGATCAAATGAGAATTTTTTTGTTTTTTTTTTTTTCAAAAAAAAATTTAATAAGATAATAATAAATAGGATCATTTATTTTTCAAAGGTTTTTGTATGATTCAATTAGTTTGACAATATATTACTTAAAAAGAATGTACTGTGACATTATTTAATCTGTTTAGAACTTTATTTCTATTATAAAGATATGGAGTATCAATTTAGAGGTTTTATAAAAATGGATTATATTTTTTCAAAATCGGACTTGGTGTAAAATAACTACCAACTGGTATTTCCATTTTGAAAAAAAAAAATTCAATATCGAAATCAATAAGTTATTTCTATTTCATTACATTCAATTGTTTTTTTTTATTTCGATATTATTTTTTTAATTCGTTTTTGATCTCTTGATTCTACCATTTGCTGAGGAGGTAGTTGTGGGAGCTACAATTCTTGAAGATCTTGATGATGGTAAAGATGGGGTTACTCTTTTAGATGATCTTGTATATTTTGGAATCTCATCTACAGAGAATTCTTCAGGTTCGTCTGGTTCTGATTGGACAACTTCCTCTTCAAATGATACCTCGTGAGTTCTTTTTTTATCTCTACTCGAAGATTTTGGTGGCGGCACAGGTTCATCATAATCACTACCACTTTGAGGAGAAACTAATTTTTCATCATCAGATAAGGAGTTGTTATTGTCCATTTCATCGTCAGACTCTTCAGAGGTAGCTTCGACGACTAGTGGAGGCAACTTAGAGGATCTATGAGCAGAGCTTGTCATTGATCTAGTGCTTGTGGCTGGTGTTGCTTTTTTGGCGGTTGGTGAAATGAATTTTTGTTTCTCCTCTCTTTCCCTACGGTCTTTGGCTTCTTTTGCTTTTCTCTTGGCCTCTAGTCTTTCTCTTTCAATACGTTCTTGTTCTCTTTCTCTTTCTTCCTTCTCTTTTTGTATTTCTCTCAATTCTTTTTCCTCTCTTTCTCTTTGTTTTTTTTCCTTTTGTTTCTTTTCTTCTGCGTCTCTCTTTTCTTTATCTTTTTTAACTTTTTCAGCTTTTTCCTTTCTGTCTCTTTCCATTCTTTCCTTTCTTTCTCTATCTTTGATGAGTCTTTCCTTTCTTTCTCTCTCTCCTTTTTCCTTTTTCTCCCTTTCAGCTGCTTCTCTTTCTTCTTTTTCTCTCCCTTCTTTCTCCTTCTTTTTGGTGTTTGATTGTTGTTTTTTTTTTAAATTTCTTTCAAACTCTTCAATCAAATCTGAACAGAAACAATCCTTAACATCCACTAATTCATTGTAACGACTACTGTAGTTTTTCCATTTTACGACATAATACAAATGTCCATCAATTTCTAGCTTGTCGACAATTTTTTCAACCTCATACTCTGGATCCTCATCAGAGGATTCCTCTTTTTGGGCTCTAGATTTAGAAGAGGAAGGGGTTGAACGAGATTTAGTCACTGATGGAGAACTTGATTTTCTAGTTACAGGGATAGATGTTCGTCTTGTTGGTCTTTCTTGATCAGATCTTTCAGATCCTTCATCTTTATCGTCTTTATATTTTTCTTTTTCATCTTCCTCACGATCTACTTCATCATCTTTATCATCCTTTTCGTTGATGTGTTTGGTTGATTGTCTTGAATATGGCTTTGATGGAGTGGATCTAGATGTTGGAGGTTTGGGTTTATTGGTTCGTAACGGTTTGGTTGGGCTCAGTGGTGCCTTTGATGATTTATATTTTTTGTCCTCCACTGGTGATGAAGGAATATCATCGTCTGAGAAATCCATTTTTTCTGTTCTATAAGAAGTTGAAGCTGATGTTGTTGTTGTTGTTGTTGTTGCTGTTGTTGATGCTGCTGATGACGATGATGCAGATGATTTTTTGGCTAATATTGATGGTTTTGGTGGTGCTGGTGGTGCTGGTGGTGCTGTTGATTTTTTAGTGAAAAAAATCTCTGGTAAAACCACAGATGGCTCGCTCTCTCCCTTTGATGCTGCTTCTGATGTCGCAGTTGAACTTGATCTTAATGATGGAACCGACGTTTTTTTAGTTGGTGAAGAAACCTCTGGATTGGATGTTTCTTTATTGATTGTTGGGATATTTGATGATGCTGAGGAAAAAAATGATGACGATATCGTTGTCGTTGTAGTTGAAGTGGTGGTTGACGATGGTTGTGGTGGTACTGTAGTTTGTTTAAATGGTGGGACAAATTTCTTTGACGGTGTCGTTGGTGCTGGTACTTTTATTACTGGTGGTACTTTTATTACTGGTGGTACTTTTATTACTGGTGGTACTTTTATTACTGGTGGTGGTACTTTTATTACTGGTGCTGTCGGTGATTTTGGAGCTGATGGTACAGTTGTTGCCGTTGTTGTTGTTGTTGTTGTTGTTGTTGTTTTCGTTGTGGTTTCCCTTGATTCGGTAATATTCCTTTCTCTTTTCAATTGTAAGTCGTATCTTTTTCTTGTAGACTCGTCTTTTAAAGTTTGCTATAAATTTGATTATTGTTTTTTAAAAAATTTAGGAAATTTTTTAAAAAATAAATTGAAATATAAAAAAGGTAAAAAATAAAAATAGAAATGATGTTGAGATGTATATTTATAAAATTGTTTGGAAAAAATAAATTTTGGTTAATTTTGGAAAATTTGAAAAAAAAAAAAAAAAAAAAAAAAGCAATGTTCAAAAATATTTTTAGCGGTTGAAAGTTTGTGAAATAAAAAATAATAAAAAAATAAAGTTTAAAAAATTTGAAAAAAAAAATTTGAAAAAAAAAAATCGCAATGATATTTTTACTTACATATGCCTCATTCACACTTGGAAATAACCTATGAGATTCAGGATCATTATTCTTATCAGGATGAACATACCTTGATAGTGTAAAAAAAGCTTTCTTAATATCCCCGCTTGATGCATTTTCTTTTACATTTAATAGTGCATAATAATTTATTTTCTCATCAACTCTTTTTGCAATTGTTTCTAATGTTTCAATTTCTTCCATATTATATCTATTTTTTTTCTTTTTATTCCTCTTTTTTATAAATGTTTTTGGTTATTACTATTTCCGTTTTATTATAACAATTTATTCTTTATTTTTTATTTATTTATTTTTCAATATATTTTCAAAAAAAAAAAAAAAAAAAAAAAAAAAGAAATAGTAAACAAATAAAATTGAAGAGGAAATAAAAGAAAGGTTTTATTCTATGTATTTTGAATTAATCCAAAATTTTTTTAAAATGTTTATGTTTATTTCTGTTTTTTCTTTTTTCTTATTTAAAAAAAAAAAAAAAAAAAAAAAAAAAAAAAAAAAAAAAATGAATTTTAACTTAATTATTAGTTTTGTTGTAAATAGTATTATTATTATTATTATTATTATTATTATTAATATTATTTCTTTATTTTATTGCGTAGAAATCATTATCTCTTTATGTGTTTTAATGAAAAAAAGAATTTGAAAAAAAAAAAAAATTATAAAAAAATTAAAAATGAAAATTTTAAAAAAATCAAAAAAATTTTATAAAAAAAGAAAGCGGGAAAAAAAAATAGTTCAATGGAGTAAATCATTTCCAATTATTATTTTTAATGATACACCAATTTTACATTATTTTTTTTTTATTTTTTTTATTCCAAGACTTGAACTCCACAAAATAACAAACTTCAACAAATTATGTTTTTTGATGCTTTTATAGGCATCTTCATATCTCTAGTGATCACTTCCGATTGTTCAATGTGAAATTTTGTTAATGATTTTTCAAAATGAATAAAAGAGACTATCATCGTCTATCTTTTTTTTTTCTTTTATAATTTTTTCTTTTTTTTGATAATTTATATGTTTTCAAAAAACATCCTTTTCGGTGGAAATGCATGTTTTTTTTTTAAATTTTTTTTTTTTTGCCACATGAAAACATGCATTCCCACCGAAAAGGATGTTTTTTGAAAAGTTGGCTATGGATATATATTAAAAAAATGTTTATTAAATGCAAAGTTGTTTTACTTTAAACTTTTACAATTGGAAGAAGAAAATCAAAATCAATTAAACATTTCATTCATTTGCCAACCAATTAAAAAAGAGAAATATCAATTTTTAAAATCTAAACTATTAAAACCAAATGGAAATTAAATTGATATTAGTGAAATTGAAACAAACTATTCTATTCTTTCAGAACTTTCAACAATTTCTTCTGATTTAACAGTTTTTTGCTTTTGTTTTAATTTTAAAAAAAATGGTTTATTAAACCAAGATTATGAACTTTACAAAGCATTAAACAATTCATTAATCACCCAATTTAATCATTTATCAGAACCAAATGAAAAAGAACTAATATTAACCAATACAATATTCTTTGAAGGTCATGGTCCAAAATTTATTTCAAATATTATTACATCAATTGGGTTGAAAATCGACCCAAATCACCAAAAAGATTTAAGTTTTCCATTTTTAAGAGCTACAATAATGAATCCATTTTTAAATGATACAAAAAATGGTTCATACTAAATGAAATTATAAATATTATTAAAAAAAAGGTTTTAAATGAATTAAATAATTTTTATATATAAATATTAACCTAAAGATTAAATAAATTAAAATTTTTACTTATTAATACATTTTTTATTTTAGGTTATTTAATTGTTGTATCATTATATACTATTATATATTTATTTGATTTATATTACTATTATTATTATTACTATTTCTACTATTATTATTATTATTATTATTATTATTATTATTATTATTATTATTATTATTATTATTATTATTATTATTATTATTATTATTATTATTATTATTATTATTATTATTATTATTATTATTATTATTATTATTATTATTATTATTATTATTATTATTATTATTATTAATATTATTATTATTATTATTATTATATTTTTTATTTTAAATTGCAGCTAAATTAGCAAAATTTTGTAATTGATTTTCTTTTTCAATTCTTGCGGCGTCGACAGCTTTAAAGAATTCAGGACCTGAGCAAGCTTTATTCAAGAAAGGATGATGTAATAAAGAGGAGGAGGAAGCACGTTTTTCAGTGTCTTTTTCGAGACAGAGAGCGAGGAAATCATTAAATTCCTTTGACCATTTGTGAGCGTCTCTAATTGGAGGTAAACCTTGGGTAGTTAAAAGGAACAAAGCTCTGAGTGGAGGGAATTCGAGGTAGGGTGGTTCACCTTCAGCCATTTCTCTAGTCATGATACCAAGTGACCAAACATCAACTTTAAAGTCATAGTTGTTACCTCTGATCAACTCTGGAGCCATCCAATAGGGAGTACCAACCACTGAATTTCTCTCTTGGCGAATTTGGGTCAATTGAGCGGCATAACCGAAATCGGCCAATTTAATCTCACCATTGGCACCAATGAGGATATTGTCACTCTTGATATCACGATGAATACGATTGAATTTGTGAATATACTCTAGACCTCTGAGAACCTCTTGACAGACGAAAGCGATTTGACCTTCGTTCAATTGGATGTCACGATATTGATCGAGTACTTCAGTCAAGCAACCACCACTCATAAATTCCATTGCTACCCAAAGTTCATCGGCAACGATATAACTATCGATGTATTGTACGATGTTGTCATGGTTTGAATTCTTCATCATACCAATTTCATTGATTACAGTCTTTAAGTTTTGTGCCTTTAATTTCATTTTCTTAATGGCAATAGTTTGATTGGTACGAGAGTTAATAGCCTCGAATACTTCACCAGCACCACCTTCACCAATTTTATTGATATTATAATAGATCTTCTTTGGATCGTCCAAACTAATGAGATCATTTAATGTTACTGGTGGTTCATCTGTAAGTGGTATAGATGGTGCATGCATTGCTGGTGCTGATGCTAATCCTTGATATTGAGCATGGAATTTAACTACATCCAAAACTTCTTCGGGATGTTGCATAACCTCTGGCTCTTGGAAATTGGATTTAATCAAAACCTCCCATTCCTTTGGTAAACCTTCAAAGCCTGTATCAGCATTGAAATTTACATGAACATCATGTTTCACATTAAATGGTGTACCTACACGTGGT